>WEDG01010303.1:0-69338 GCA_017591395.1 Schistocephalus solidus | reverse complement strand
AACAGCAAACAATTTTTGAAATTGTGTTG
The DNA here is from genome assembly GCA_017591395.1 of Schistocephalus solidus. NCBI lineage: Eukaryota > Metazoa > Platyhelminthes > Cestoda > Diphyllobothriidea > Diphyllobothriidae > Schistocephalus > Schistocephalus solidus. Next base: position 69,309 of record WEDG01010303.1, on the reverse strand, counting down.
GCTGCCTTACACCATAGCAGAATAAGCAAGTGCGAAATAATCCAATAAATTTGACTCTGCAGTTGTAATTGCGTGAATCCCTCCTAACCATTTATGGACTGTCTAACAGCAAGCTCGATTAAACAATGTCAAATTTAAAGTTGATGTTAGAGCGTGGTATAAGGAAAGACAACTTTTAAATTTTATTTTAACTGCCTGTATTTCATGCTCCGTTTCCTACCGTGATGACTTTCAGATTAATTTATTTAATTGTGAGGAAAAATAACAAAATTTCCCCGATTATAATTGGTTTGTAAAGCTCATGTGCCTGCATATCTAAAACAGACGCTTAATTTTTTATTATGGACATTATCTAGAAAGTAAAATCCTCATCATGTATGATATCCGCCTTTCATTGTATGCGTAACAGTTAGCTGTTGTCATCCTGGCTATTAGAATCCTGGGTATTTTATAAGATTAGAAAACGGTGATGCGATTAAAATGATGATGGCTCAATCATATTAACAGTTGTCTGTTAAATGTATTAATGTTAAAATTGTTAATGATGGGTTGTTTGGTCAACGATACCGCACAGAAAAAAAACAAAGAGCTGAGAAAACATGTCCCTCTTTGCCATTTTACACGCAAAATGGCGTAAGTAATTGGATGTGCAAATTTTATAAAAAGGAATTAAGTTTGAATGAGGTGAAATTAACCAGCGAATATTAGAAATAAAAAGTTGCATCCAATGCAAAAGCGCGGGTGAACTGATCGATCCCGATTGGCCGAAAATGAAAACCAAACTGAACAAATGAAATGGGAGCAAATAGGAAGATTGCTTATGGAATGCGCTGTAATTTTAGAAATTTAAATAGAAGCTGACAAATGAGTTCGCCAATTAAGCCCCCCAGAAGGAAACGAAATGCAAGAAGCTGATGCGCAACTAAGGTAAGATTTTAAATATGAATTAAATCATGTTTATATCATGTGATGGAATAAGTTAAAGATTTTGTTCAGGTGGTCGCCGGTAGTTCACTTGACATTTGAATAAGGTAAAGAAACCGATACGACCATCAAACTTCGAACACTACGTTTACTATTAATATAACTACAACCTTCTTAAACTGTGTCTACATCAACTAGAAAATTTAAAACTTATATAAAGAACTCTACTGCTGCTTATAGCACTACATCTAATATTACAACAACTACTACAACTAATAATACTACTACTACTTCCACTACTACAACTACTACCACAAGGGTTTCACAAGTTAATTGTACCTATATCGCAAGGGTGATCGGAAACTCATCGTAATTCAACACCCAAAATATATATGAAGACATGTAGTAAAAGGAAATTCCTATTAATATGCATAAAATTGTACGTTTAAGATTTCACATCACAATTCTATTTAAATTTATTAGTCACTAACCAGCCTATCAGAATGTCCTGTGACGTCCCTGCCAGAGCAATCAGTGAACAATTGTTTGCCTTAGACAAACGCATCCTACACGATATAAAAACCGAAGAAGAAACCACAACTCCTTTTGAAACCGTGTTGGAATATTTACTCGAAAGTTATTCTGTTTGGTAATGGCCATACTTTCCATTGCCCTTAATCTGGAAGACAACTGCCGTGGAATATACACCAAAGGATTATTTTTCATAGTCATTCTACTTGTGGTGTTTTATTTACTCCTTTGATTACACGGACAATTATTCTGTAAATTTAAAAGTTCAGGTTAATAAACTAACGTTACTTTTCACATTTTCTGAATTTACCGCTTTTCTAAAAAATGGTAATTCTTAACAACGTTCTTTAATTTTCAAAACCACAATAGGCCTACTTTTTATTAAGGATCGCTTAGTTATTCCTGTGAAACATTGTGGAAGGCAATGCAGGCTGATTTCGCATAATGTGCCCTATCTCATGAAATCCATCATATTTCATGAGATAGGATAAGTACTAGGCATAAATATAATTTTAAGTGTTACTCAATGTAGGCACGAGCATGGCAGCGTCCATCTCCACCTGGATATATCCACTTAACTGGGCTAGGTGTTAGCAGTATGCTCAGCGAATGTGCGTCCAGATTTTTCAGGCTAAGGTTCACACTTGTTTATTTTTGGAACGTTAGCCAGATTCATTAAATTTAAGGAAATATATTGGGATAGTTAAGCGTGTGGCACTATGTGCGCATGATTCAGAAGGCACCAAAATGTTGTACCAAAGCTAGAGCAAAGGGTGAGTATAACTGTTTTGACTTTATTAGGCACATCAAAATATTCGCGAAATGTACGAACGTGTGCAAGAAAATCATATAACATATTCGCGAGCTTAAATACATGAGGGAAATATTTTGTAGGAATTCAATCCGTTTTTGTATAAAGAGTCCTACAATAAGCACACAATGTGCCGTATAGGGTGAGAAATGGAAGACCAGTAGTAGTTTTATATTCTGTACAGAAACCTGATGGTGGTAAGGAATTCCAAGGCGTTGCAGGAACTGAGCCTGCGTGCGCGTATGTCCACTAGCGTAGAGTGGGCATGAATTAATAAAGTGTCATTGAATGTGCCCCCTAAACGGGTCACGGGGTAGATGCCTTGAACCAACACGGGGGCCACTTCAGGGCACGGCATGCGTTATTCGGGTTGCGCTCCACTAAAAAATTCCGAACATGGGAGTTGTGGTGGCACGCCTATGGGTGGCTAGAACTTAGGGGACCCGGCCGCGCCAGTCACCTGCATCCTCTCTCGCCTCCGGTCTTCTTGACTCGGTCTTGACACCGGGCTAAGGTGGGAAGGAGGAGAGAGTGTGGTAGTTGCAGCGCAAAGCTACTATCGCTTAAAACTAATTCACGCGCAATTCACCATTCCCTGCTCCACCCTTCCATGGAGCATACGGTGGACATCGTCAGACTACGACGGTCGAACTATCGTCGTCATTGAAGAATGAGTCACTGGCCGTTTGATCAGTTGATCGGCAAATTACAGCTCATGAGCACCTGTGATTGGCTTGGTTGCAACATTGGCTGCGTGTATTCGGTTCACCAGCTCGAAAAGTAGACTTAAAAGACTTCGTTCGAAGCGTGGGCGTCGTAGGCGCTACAACGTATAGGGGTTGTTGCTTGACCATATCATATTTTTCTGAGAAATATGGTCAGTGTTTGTAGAGGAATATTATTATACAATGGTAACGATAAACATTTTTCAATATTTTAACCCTAATCACATGCAAAACGTGTCACTTTTGCTTCTTCTTTATTTTATAAATTTATATTTTGATCGGCGATTTCAGGAATTTTAACACGTGCCCACCCACATAAATACACTTGCGAATTTCATTTGCATAAATGCGACTGCTTGTCAGTCCTTTTCACCTCAACTTGTTCATGTTTAGTTGCCTCGCTTTTTTATTTCATTGCACATTGTTTTTTGTCTTCAATATTTGTCTACCGATCTACACGTTTTTCCTGGTCTCTTTTGCAACCGTGCCGTTTGTTGATATCGCACAATAACATCTTGTCAAGGCCTTAAATGAGCTCCGGATATTTTTTTGGTTTTTTTCTTACCTGTGATTTTTTTTTCAAAAGATGCGCTGAAAAGGTTAGCAGTCTGAAAAACTCACGGTGGCAATTCCTCTAGCATTGCGTTGCTGTTTAAATCAATCGAATTCTAAATGACCTTAAACTTTATTTTTTTAAAAGTCGTTTTCAACGGTTGGGTTGATTTCTCGTATCATTGCCTACCTTAATTTTTCTCTCACAGGTGGCTGCAAGCGAACATTTACCCTACACGAACATCTAGATTTGAGTGAAATTCACTTCTTGTCATGTTACCATACGTTCAAGGAACGCTTCTACCTATAAACCTTCAAAGTGGAATTTTCTTTGGGGGCCACACATCTGAACGGTCTGACACGAGACGCCACTCTCGTCTTGCCCACGCATGCAATTTAGATATCGACCAAGTAGCCGACAGGGTCCGAAAATGTAGTATTGTGTGTACCTTGGGTTAGTTTATTTTATTTCCCATGCTACGTCGTAGGAGATTCATGGACGTCCCCAGAGTCAATCCAAATGATGAAAAATGGCGGCATGAATATACTACGTTTAAACTTGTCTATGACCCCTCCGGAAACATGCAGACGCGTCATCAGTTGCATCCGTGCCCTCGATGAACTTTCAAATTTTACTCCGTGCGTTGCCGTGGCAATGGATATGACTGCGCCCCCTATTAGAACAGGAATTTTCGAAGGGGTTTAATTTATTTTTAGTGTATAACACGTCCTCGTAGGGTATAGATGCTGAAGTATTTCTTAAGAAGGTGACATGATAGACTTAACTATGGATAAAGCATATTTGGAAAAATCTACAACCAAGCAACTCTTCGTGGATACGTCTCTGTTCCCTCAGATGATCAGCTGCGTGTATAGAGGCGACCGGATACATATCGGAGATGGCCTCATTACACTGGTTGTGCAAACAATTGGGATGAATTACCTCACTTGTCTGATCGAAGAAGGAGGTAGTCATTTGTATATCACAAACTCCCTTAGGTACCGTTGGGGGTTATCAGAGAGTGTTTTTACCCCGTGAGAGACAAAACCAATTACATGTAAAATCCGACTATGAAAAGGATCTTTCTTTTGCAGCGGAATGTGGGGTAGGATTTCAGTTCTATATTAACGCCTCAGGTGGATTTTGTTTTTACTAGTTTTGTTACTGATGCGGATATGTCTCTAGCACGATCCATATTATCTAAACAAACAAAACTTTTCGCTAAACTCGAAACTCGGGATTCGATCAAAAGGTGAGCCATTATTTTCTTTGTTGTTTTCCTTGTGTCTGTTCGATCCGACCCAAGTATTCTTAAATGCGGAACCTACTTGCTTCCAAGATTCTCGTTGACAAAAGTTGTCTCCACTCTACCACTTTTCCTCCGGAAGTCCACTCTTCGTTGATGGGAATGGTCACGGGTCGAGTACCAGAAATCTAGATTTGTAAAATTGTCCGACATCAGACTAAAACTGATCAGGCACACATTTCTATATGTTAACTGCCCGTCATTCACTCGTTCCCTACATCTGGCTGTACCCTTGAAAGCCGCAATACATTGTCTGGAAAACATAGACTCGTCATTGGCGTTTAAAGTTTTGAGCGCTATGAGACTCTTTGCGTTGGTTTGGGTACTTTCATAATTGACTGTACGTTCATATTAGATATTCAGGATCTCAACAGTGGTCTATGTTTCCTGATCCTTGATTTTTATTTAGACTATTAAAGTTTGCTGTCACCTCTCTTTTTATTCGTTGGACATGCGCATAAATTATCTTCTTTGGTGGAGGAAAACCACCCAAAGCCGCGAGGAATAGTTATGTCCCAGATCTCCCATAGTTCACGTTTCAGTGGACATGTTTTTAGTGTAGCGCAGGACCATGAAACTAGTTATGTCGGATTTGTTCCAAACACAACGCTTATAGGATAACTACTTATGTCGCCTCAACGTCAGTTTCTTAGGCTGCAACTCTGGCCATTCAGTAAGGAAGATGAGGTTAAGCATTCCATTGAATAATAGATTTATTGGCACAGCATCCTACCGTCCGCGTATTCCTGTGAAGTCATTTCGGTGTAAGCAATAGTAGCCATTGAATAACTGAGTACTTCCTCATACGACTGGCTTCGCAGTTTTTTTATGCATCATAAGCTCCTGCATGAGTCCGAAGTACCGACCTCTAACTAGTCCCCTTGATAGCAAGCAACTCTATAGTTCAAATGTTCCATTTTATCGTTTTTGCTAAGTTTCAACAGATTTTACTGTTTTGGCTTACTCTGGAACGGTAGAAAAGATTTCTACGATTGGTTCTGTTGTGCTCTTGCTCTAGGCGTTTCATTGTTCTTATGGTCGTCATTTTCGCTTTAAAAATGGTATCCTCGTATTTTTTTAAAGAAATTGATCATGGTACAATGGTCGGTATTCCTCATAATTGCAACAATATCTGTGCAGTCAAATCGTGAAATCTAAAAATTCCGTCGACTTTCCTATACGTTACTGCACATTAACCCTATAGCGGCAGCTTTGTTCACATCTGGTGCTAAGATCCTCTACCAAATCTTATTTCGGCACGAAAGCCTCCGTTTTTCCGTGTCGTATAAACTTCCTGCGCCTGATTATGAGAGACTAATTAAAGTTCTTTTTAAAGGAATATGAGAATACACGTCAATGTGCGGACTCCAGTTGCCGCTTAATTTGTATCTGACCAATGCATAAAAGTCCTTGAGCCTACTAACCTAGAACTTCGATTTAATCACCAAGCCTTACGATTTTGCACATTCGCCCTCAGTCACACTTGAGTTCCCGGTAAACACTATACAGGACAGAAATTTCTGAGACAACATACATCCTTCCTATGCGCATTGTCTGTCTTTGCGATTCTACATCTGTCAAAAACTTTTGGAAACTCGGGTTCTGGATTGTTCTTACCGTATTTTGTCCCTTAAAAAAACCAATTTTTCACATGAGAAGAAGCTTCGGACGGACTTTTAAATTTTAGATCTTATAAACAGCCACAGAACGCCTGTTAAATACGCATAGTTGCCTATTAGATCGATTCTTGCGTACTACGCGAGGGAATTTGCGTCCATAGTGCGATTGTATGAATTCCTGCAAGTGCGACAGTAACAATAATTGGTTTCTTTGCGCTCATTCTATCTCAGGCTTGAAATTTATGATTATGGGCACTGCTTTCTTGAATAATCATGTCTTTTGTGTTTTGGGATTATTTAATTGTTTCTCGTTAGCTTTGGTTTATCCTGTTCCATTCAGCTTGACCCTAACATTGTCGGCCATTTTCTGTAATACAACACTCATTAGCTAACATCTACCTATCCTCGCACCATTGTGCTCCAGCACTGAACCAAAGAAAATGTAGTGGAGTTCATTTTGCACCATTTTTCAATGTTTCAGGTAACAGAAACAGCGATGCATGCTGTATAAAGTACTTCAACAGAGTTGTTGAAGCTTTAACATTAGGGTTTTATTGTAGAAGAAACGGGAAGAAGTTGTGCCAAAAGATAAAAAACTTGTGGAAATCACTGATTTTTTGTTTTACTCTGAAATGTGTTGTTTAAAGTCATCCGTTATCAGATGAAGCTAATATTAAGTATGAACACTCTAAAGGAAAAGAAGGAAGTAGGTTTAAAGTTTTGAACATGGAGATTTTGACGTAGAAAATAAAATACGTTCAACACAGCAGGAAATACTTTAAAGATGAAAAATTGGAAACATTAATCAATCACGACCAGTACAAAACCAAAACAGAGAATTTAGGTGTCGCATATGTTGACTAAAAGACAAAAATTATGTAAACCCAAGTCTGATTTATCGTTTTTAAAACACTCGTTTTTACATCACATCGTGTTGGGGGACGAAATATTTTGTCTGCTACGTAAAAATCCCTGGACGACGCCTGACCAACCATTAACACTAACAATAAAGCGGAATAGTCGCGGAAGCAAAGTTATGCTGTGTTTCTGGTGAAACCAGAAAGTGGTGAAATACTCTGATCTGCCGACGCCACCGGAAACTGTTCCACTGAGTAATATGAACAATGTTTAGGTCTGAGCGGGCCCCAGGCACAAAATTGGCCACAATATGAGGAAAGACACGATTAGATGATTGAACAACATGACAGTGCTAGGCTCCGTGTTGCCCACCGAGGGAGAAAAACTCTAAAAGCACTTCTCTGCTGTGTTCACCAGCCACTGCTTCATTAGATAATGATTTGTTTCGGTCGATGAAACATGATCTTACTAAGTAACGCTTATTTCCTATGAAGAAGTCAAAAAATGGCTCGATCGGTGGTTTGTTTCAAATGATCAGCAGTTTTTCTGCATTGGATTCATTTTTTACCTTAAAGGTAGAAACAGGTGAAAGCTGCCAGGGGCATTGTTTCGAATGATATAATGTGTACTTAATTTTAAATAAGCATTGATTTCCTTCATAAGAACGACACCAATTAACCTGCCCTGTGCGTTTTTTAACATGCTTTTAGCCTTTTCCATATTTGGTCCTGTTTCTTTACTATAGTTATCTTCTTACTTTATCATTTAGCCTGCCGCAACTTATAGCTACCGCAGACGGAATTATTATATCTAGAGCTGATCTTGGTCTTCAATACAGTCCGGAAAAGATATTCAAACTACAGAAGTACGTTATCAGTCACTGCAACGTGGCCGCGAGACCAGTGTTTGTTATTGGTCAGCTGCTGGAATCAATGCGCACGAAGCCTCGCCCAACCCGTGCCGAGTCTACAGACGTAGCAAATGCGGTGCTTGACGGTGCGGATGGCATTATTCTTAGTGTTGAAACTTCACGAGGCATCTTCCCCTTAGAAACCCTCAGCACTGTTGATCGGGTAAGCAGCTGAAATGCGTTGGTAGATTTTTTCATTATTGAACCATTTTTTATTCATTTCTCGCCTTTGCGACGCTCCTTTAGTGTACAGTTTAAGTGTTGTCAGTTATTTCTGGTAATGGCGGCTTTAGTCAGGAGTGTCTTCCTATGAATTATTTTCTTGTTGGCAAATTAGCGTTCCTTTAATCATATTTATGTCGAGAATCAGAAAATTTAGACCTGTGGGCTTAACTAACTGAAGCATATTCAGAAAATTCAAAAATATATATATATATATATATATATCGCGTTGAAACCAGCAAAACTGTGAATCCCACTCATCTACTCAATATTCGTCATTATAGCTGATGGAACCTAAACCGTGTCATCGAAAAACGGATCCAAATTTCATATCTCCACGCCCTGGCGTTGGATGTACCTGATTGACGATGGAAAAGGGGTCCTCTTTCGCGGCATTTGATATTCAAATTTTAAACGTGCTTTGGTTAATTTTATATGATTAGAGTAAGATAGGCCGCGTTTGGTAACAAAATTAAATTAAACGAATTAAATACCATGGGGACAACCCTAGTGACCGCATTGTGTAACCTTGAGTAAGTTCGAACTAACACTTCACTAGAGAGCCAGTACTTCTTTGGCCAATGTGTTAGCTTATGGAGTGCCAGCTTCTGTGTGCATAACACGACATATCAACGGACGCGGGGATTCACTCGTCCCTTGCTGAGCTCTCACAACGAAACTGTTCAGGATATTGGAGGGAGAAACTTAGCCGCCAAAGAAGGACATATGACCTTAAGGACGGTTATACTCCGCCATATAAATCGCATACCACCCAGTCGCTTCTATGACTCCGTTTATTCCCGAATCTCAACCGTTTTGCACGCCCTAGAAAGTTTTTGGTGCTGCAGGATTACGAATGCCGACAGTAAATTTTATAAGGTGGCTTTGAAGCTCTATTACTAACTCCCTGCCGCATTTTTTAACATGTTGAGACTGCGCCGAGGGTAATTTATCTGGCAATTGCATCATGGCAACGGCTTACCTACTATTTGTCTGATGACAGTTCCGGTTCCGGATCTTTTAATATTCACACAAGGTCACTGATGTCCCTGTTTGTCACAAGCACGATTCGTGTAACTTTTGTAGGTGTGCCGAGAGGCTGAACGGGCTTTCTGTCACGAGACATACAGGGCCGAGTTGAAACAGTCCCGCCTTCTCCGCGGCCTTGACCAAAGGGACGCCACGTCTGTTACCGCCATATCAGCTGTCGAGGCCTCCGCTAGCTGTGGTGCTACTGCCATCTTCGTGATTACCACGTCTGGAAGGTTAGTCATTCGATTATTTCCAGCTCCATTTTTTCTTTCTTAACTCACTTTTATATGAACTAAATGTGTGGGTTTTTTCATGTTTGGTCTATTATGATGTTGAAACTCATGTCCTGGTTAAATTTACAAACTTCAGCTTCTGGAGCCTGAGCGCACTTAAGGCAATCGTTTGTGAGAACGCTTTTTTTCTTTTTGCGTTTTGCAGCCACATTCTCGCATTTATTTTCGACACTCGGACCGCCTATTTCGTTTAACTCGGGCAGCCGCTTGCTGTTATGGCAAAACTACTTTTATTGATAGAATTTTTGCTCATCGGATGAATTTGCTGAGCAGGTGTTTTTCGCAATGGAAACCAAGCAGTTTAACCATCGACATTTCGAACAATTTGGGGCTGACCTGCGTTCATTTTTGGCTAAGGCTCCGATTTTTCGCAATCTCAGCATTGCGCGCACAAGGCCCTTACTAAGACCTCAAATGGGCTGCATCGCTATTGGATTGGACAGAAACGGGGACCACCTTGGCCCACGGGCGCATAGGCTGGACACCTAACGCCACGACAGGTACCGCCCCCGATTTCATCACATGCTCGGGAGGGTCACTGGGAGATGAAGCGAAGTTGTTACTACAGCACACCTTGTCATGACAATTTCGCGCATTTTGTGCCGTGATTAATCTGATGCCCTTGAACTTATGAATAAGCGTTTTGGTCTAGTATGTTGCCACCGGACGGGATACTCGAATCATACCCAGCATTGGACGCCGGGCTTCATAGGTCCATTTTATGTTGTCTTTAGGATACTTTCACGTATACTAGATCCAAGACCCCCTGAATGAAGCCTTCTGGGTGTGGAGCTAGATTCGACATTGTGTCTGCCATGTGTAGACCAGCCGTTTTACGTCACTAGCCACCTCGCAGACACCTATTTTGAGCCGTTTTACCGTGCCATCGGAACGCGGCGAACATGGGAGGAGTGAAGTAAGGTAGTTGCTTCACACTTATGCTACACTACAAACACATTTACCCCCAAGTCACAACTGTGCCTCCACCAGACGCGATACCAGTTCTCGTCTGTTGTAGTGGTCACAAATAGACTCCATCCTCCTCCTCCTCCTCTTTTTTTTGGCATGCACTGTTCTATTGGTTGACCAAAGGGGGTGATGGCTTCTGCTTATCGGCTCAAGGTAGTTTCATGCACATTATGTTCTGAAGCGCGAGTCTTGTTTTGACCTGCTCTCTGTTTGTCAATTTCAGCACGGAATACGATTTAAATCCCTTCTAGTTAAACACGTAGTGGCTTGTAATTAGTCCACTCGAGGCACTGTTGATAAACAATAGGGAGACTGGAATGTTAATCTCAGTCTCCTTTGTGGTCTTCAATCAGCTACGCCTAGCAAGAGCATAAGGTATGCGAACGCCTTTCTCATGATACTTTTAATATTTCCCCTCTCAGTCATGAGTAAGCGGGTTCTTAAATCCTGCATGAGAGCTTTTGATTCCATTCTCGGGATTGATCTTTAGTTGACTAATGACTTTGAATGTGTTAGAGGATTCTACTCTCCTTGGTCTCTGTCGGTAATACCTCTCGAGTTTTTACCGCTCATGTCTATTCAACCATCTTCGAGAACCTCAAATTTAAACGGAAATGTTCACGTCTACTCTGAAATCAGAGTACATCTGCGTACGTCACCAACATGGTACTGAAGCCTTGATTAATTTAACGTGACATCCCATTTTTACTATGAACAAATCATAGTATTACACTGTCGATGACCGATAAGAGGTATCTCGTTTTTGCCTTTCTACCATGGAATCACTCTCAAAAGCAATGTGACGCCTCAGCTAGCAAGCGACGGTCGGGCTACAGAATAACGTAAGGTTTTGTAGCCTGAGTAACTGAAAACAATTTTTATTGCAACAGACATGCATTCAGAAAACAGCCTCCCTTGGGCGGAATCGAACAATCGACTCCCAGCTTCGCGTTTGATACTTGGCCCTCCAGCTGTTGAGTGAATGATAAAACTTCCCTATACGTTAATCATTATGCGAACTTAGTTACCTGTCTGACGATGGTTCTGTCGGGATTTCAATTCAAACCTCTTTTTCACGGAATACTGGAATCCATTTGCGAATCTGTTGAATACTGAAGGTAGTTTGAGTTGCTTGGTTAGTTGATTGAGCTGTTGGTCCGATAATTATCCGCCACCAAACTGGTAATTATCTTAGGTTTGATCTCCCTATTAGTGGTAACGCAACTCTATATGACCATTTATCAAGGATATCTAGTCTAAGCACTGACATGTCTCCAAAAGTTTTGGTCTGAACCCCACATTGACTCATACTCGAGTGATATGAACTTTTATCTACAATGCGTCGATATTAAGCGTCAATTGGGAATGCTGAGTCGACTATTTTAAGCCTTCATTTCTGATACAAAGCTCTCCTAGTTTCCCGATTTTACTCTGCCTAAGACTCAACGAACTAGGTCGTTTGTTCAAAATCCTCTTCGCATATGACCTTGGGCGTTTCCAGTAAACTAAGTCGGTTACTGAAATCCCTATCGGAAGGCTTTAGCTATTAACTTGATTCATTGTTAAGTATTTGAGTAGCATACTTTAGTCCTACTTCAGGGTTCTCGTACATTGGTCAGTTTTTCCTCCAACTTCCTTATTGATGAGTCACTTGTCGCGTTGAAAAGACGGATGTTTCTATGTCATCGCACCTGTTTTTAAGGATTTGGTGGCTTTGGTATGTTTCTGGCCGGTGTTTTTGTTGCCGATTTGGCTGTACACAAAGCATGTCCCAAACTGTTACCTCAAAATTGGTTTGCTTTGCACAACTTGGTCTCTGTCTTTTTATTCTCTACACAGGCTTACTTGCTCACTCGTCACATCTTACACCCATTTAGGTCAGCCATATCGACTGCCACGGCAAAGCCCAGCTGCCCTATCATCGTTATCACTCGTGATCCGATAGTCGCTCGCCACTGTCACGCTTATCATGGCCTCCATTCTTATGTTTACACGGGTATGTGGGTTTCTTGCTTCTATGTTTAGCACTTGTATTTCAAGTTCCTTGTTCATTAGGTCCTATCCACGCCATTTACGCTAATCTATTTTCTGACTGATTCGTGCTTCTTGAAGTGATATTCTCTTATGGTCCCGGTCCGTTTACTTTTTCCATGTTTGCTACGAAATTTACGCATCACTTTGACTTTGCGCGTCGCAAAACTAATTGCAAGTTCCAACGTTGGCGGTTAATGTTTAAGTCAAATTTCGCACGGGATCTACCTGCTTTCTTAACTGTCAACTTTCTGGTGCAATCGTTTATGCGGGAAAATGACGTTACCTATAGACAAAGGCCGGCTGGGACTCAACTGACTCAGATCTCAAGTAAGTTGTCGTTGACCATCAGCTCCACTGCTATAAGGACGCCGAGGATTGTAGTCAGAGTCCAGTAGTTCTAACGACAGCGAGCCAACTTGCCGAGTAATTGTCACGCCAGGAATCGAGAACGGTGATGAAATCACGGTCATTAACGACTCGAGTATGGACCCAAAAGCAACCATCACATCAACTACGAACTCCAGCGATGAACACGAGGACTGCTAGTGATAGTGTGCCTTTGATGGCCTGGCAACCACGCCCTATAAATGCAGCGCAACTTGTGCCCCAAGTACCCTTTTCAGCAACTGTCTCTGATGGTGGCTTCGAGAGAGAATCCGAAACGTCAGGACAATAAACATCATGTCCCAGTGATCGCCTTTTCGTCTTCTTCTGAGCTGCTACCCGGAACTCGCCTGTTCGCTTCTATCGGGGCAAACACTACTATTCACAGGGACAACACCCACTTCGGCCAGGCTACACGTAGTACTACCATAGTTAATTCAGAATTTCTAGAGCGATTGAGATACCGGTAATACTAGGAGACTGTATCGAATTTGAACGGTTTGTGGTGGTCAAGGATTTGAGCTCGACTTTAACCACACACACCAAGTTCGTTCCGTCTGATAGGAGAAACCATTGACCTATGAGAACTGATTTATTTGATACACAAGGCAGGTTGACGTGAGGTCTCTGTTTACTTGTGTGGCAGATCAAATCGTCCGTTCGGGAGCGTGTGGGCAGCTGTGTTTGTGTACGCACCTGTGACATGCCCTCGTCATTTCGAGGGACGATTGGTTGAATGTAGGACACGTGATTTGTTGGTTCATAAGTTGAGTCAGTGGGGGGCAGAATCAGAAGGGATCAAAGATAACAAACCAGGCGGACCGACGCGCAGAGGATAGCCCCAGGCGCAAGCGCAACCATGACTCGGCTCAGGTCAAACCTGCGTTAGCGGAGCGCCTGCAAATGCGCACGGTTCTCGCAGCCGTCGTCTGAGGAGGGGCCACTGGATGTTCGTTGGTTACGTAAACAGCCCCTCTCGGAGAAGGACTCAGTAAAGCTCTGCTTGTCCGATTTCTGAATATGGTAAACCCGTACCGCTTGGCCGTTGTTCAGTTTGAAGACGCCATCGGCTACATACAGCTGGTACCTTAATATTATGAGTAAACTGAAACACCGAAAAAGACCCGAGGCAGCGACCTTCCTGCAGGAATCTGCAAGCGCTGTCTTGTAGTATTAATTAACCGACTGTGGCCTTCCGACTAATCTCTGGAAAACAAAAACTATACATACTGTCTTTATCGACGCCGTCATTGCGCTGATTCGTTTGCTTCAAGTTTATTTACAACTCAAAGTTTATACATTCCTCAGTCATGTATAAATCCACCCTCCTATTAGTATGCATTTTGTCAGTGTTTCAGTCCTAGTTAGCCCCTTTACTGGACATGCCTTACCTCTTCTTTCTATTCGTCTTCTCCTCACACGCTTTCATTGTCTCTGTTAGGCCCGCAACTGGAGGACTGGTGTGAAGACATGGACCTACGCATCAACACGGCCATATCGTCTGCAAAGGAGCGAAGATTAGTTTCAGCGGGCGACACAGTAGTCATCGTCATCGGCTCATTAGCTGGCGAAGGCAGCACTAATACCATGCAGATCTTCCATGTTCCAGACGATAAGGCAACCCTTAAGGTGGTCAGCTCGAGGAACAACCTTGTCTATCCCGAATTTTGCTCAGACGCTGTGGAAATTCCTGAGGAGAAGACACATCAGCGAGGTATAGACGAGTTGTTGCTACCTATTTAAAGGCTACCTCACCGGCACTGTTCATCCTACGCTCCCCGACTGCTTTTGTGCTCTCCTCTTAGAGCACATAGAGCGACTGAGGTGATTTGAATTTGTCGGCTGAGAGGGCTCCTATTTCTGCCTTTTCTTCTGGAATCAGTATAAAGACGCACAGTACCCTCTTGACCTCCATGCTTACATTGTATGACAATCAACTATGTATTTTTTGTACTTGATTGCAATGAGAACTTGCGTCTTAACCTTTTTCCGTTTGGACTTTAGTCAGTATGTTTCTGTCCTTTTTCTCGCCACAAAATATGCATCCGATGCCCAATTGCGTATTAGTAACCCATTTTCAGACTCTGTTCGATTTGCCTATGGACGTATGATCTGTGCTGATCGACGCGGCATGATGTATTGAAGCTGGTACGTTTTTTCAATGAAGCAGCATCCAGCTGATCAGGTGAAAAAGGGTTTGGCTCCGCTGCTCAACCATCTTAGGCAGAGTCTAATACCAAGCAGCGATAGTTGTCTTTGAACCGCCCGCAGACGTTGCGCTGAGTTACTTAGAGTCCTCATTACATATTCCTCAAAGTTTTTCATCTTTTACTCTATTTAATCAGACCGTGAAAGCATATGCATTACTTTTGCCTCTTCCATTGTGCTTGTCGATTCATTGTGAAAGAAGGTCTGGACAGACACCTGAAGTTGCGCGGGGTTCAATGTGTCAATCAGTGTCGTTATCTCCTAAGGCAAACTACCAATCGGAAAAGCTGTTCTGCGCGTCTGCCTAATCAAAGTAGGACGTCTTGATCGCCACCCACTCCACTAGTGTGCTATCAAAACATAAATTAAGGATATGGAGTTACTCGGGTATCCTTGTTTTAGTTGAGCTGTTCAAGCGGTTGGAAGCTAGCACCAGCGGTAGTGTGCGAATGCTGTAGTTTGGTAATAATCGAACGCTACCGAAGAAGGCAGTGGAAGCATGTGCCTAATCAGGAGATGTTACTTGGTCTTACAGTACAGGAAACTCGTGGTTTCATTAAAGTGCGTCATCTCAGTACCCGTCGGAGGCAGCATTCACAATCTCGCGTATCCATAATTTATATTCTGGGCACCGCTGACTGTGTGGTGCCTTTAGCCCATGCACTTATGGATTTACTGTAAAGCTGCAACATTGCGACTGTATGTTCCATCAATTAGTCACTTACAAGAGGACACGGCCTCTTATGACATCACGCCTAGATGTTGACTGTTAGCTATACTACGGAAGTCCGCAACCAATGGACCTGTTCTTAACACTTTCGTCCTCGCAACCTTAGTTGGGTTCCGTCCAGTATACGAAATTATTCATTCGGTTTTCGCTTTCTGTTTATCTTTTTCGGCTAACATTAATGATGATATGGTCCAAGTGAGGTTCCCGGTCCCCTCAGCCTCTTAAAAGGATCTTAATCCGTAGGATTATGGTAGCAGATTAAGCCTTTTTGAAAGCTGGCCTACAGCTGTCATGCCCTAATCCATCTTTGACCTAGGTTATTTGATTATTTAAATCGGTGCCCAGTCAAGCCTGAAAGTATTGCAGCCCGTGACTACTCGTTTGCCAACCCGATTATTTTGCCGCCGCTCTCCTGAAAGTCGTTCCCCTAATCCGTCATCTGTGTTTGGGTCGAGCAGCTCACTGCTAATCTAGCATGTTGGCCTCGTCTTCCCAACGGCTCTTTTGTCCTCAAATGGGTATGATCGCTGACTATGTGGTTCTTCGACTGTGTTTTCATAGCTGGTAGGGGGTATCATTATTTTATGGTATTTTCAATCGAGAGGGAGTTAACGCAATTGCCGGAACGAGAGCTTTATTGGCCTCCATGTTCGCTTATGCTCAAAACATCAGTATCAGCGTAAACTTCCGCCCGTACATAGCCAACGACTAATTTCCTTTCTCGGTGAGCAACCGCAGCGAAACTGGCGGATGCCGTTGTCTTGAAGACAGTTTTTCTTCTAATTCAAAGTATATGTCGTTTAGTGAACAATTCCACACTTGGTAATGCCGCTGTCGGAAGGAATGAAGATGCTGTGTAATGAAGCAGTTTTTTTGTTGTTAGGACGATGCAAGTTCATTGTGAACATTTGTTACTTTTTTATCCTAGGAGTCGCTAGTTTCGGTAAAACCTGCAAACGATTCCTGTGCACTCAACAGTCTCATACTATAACCCAGATGCTTCACCTTTTGCTTATAGATAGTGTGTCTGATTTCTTCTTACTTGGATTTTTCTGCAAAGAAAAACGTTTGGCACGCTTCTGCCATAGGACCAATCCTAAACATTTACTGCCTTGGAACGCATGTTCTGGATTAACGTGCGCGACTCAGTTGTCATTACTTATCCCGATGCTTAGTTTGGCCAACGCTGGCGCATCCGATGCTTGTGCCGGACCTGCTGACTTTAGAGCGAAGTTCACTTACAATTGTATAGACTGACAACCGCCGGTTAATAAAGGATGTTCGCAGCCCTAGACGATTACGGACATCCAGACCGCAGGTACATCAATGCATTTGCACCTTGACCTAACTCCCACTGCGTGTCAAACAGATCGAGTTTCCTTTTTTACTACTGCTAAAACTTTAGTCCTGGTTGTGTTGGTTGAATTAATTGTCGATACCTGTGAAAAAAGAGTTCTAAGAAGCAGTCCAGAAAGCGACGGCCACTTGAACTTGATTTTTACTCACTACGTTTTGGATTCGCTTTCGAACCCGTCATCAGTAAATATTCGATATACGTATGGTGGCCGAGCAGGGTGTGTTAATCACAGGGTGCATTTTCTGTGTGACTATACCTACAAAAACTAGTAGCTTGTGTTTTCATTGCAGATGGCTTGTTTTCTGGCAATATTCATCTGCCTATTCTACTACTAGCTGCTGGCGGGGCTCGAGAGTGAGCCTCAAGGCAGAGCAGAACGAATGAGTTCCGTTAACTATAGGCGAGCATTCATCGACGAATGCAAGATGGCTTGTTGCCCACATCAGAGTTATTAATTGCTGCGATTTCATCATTGGCGTTAGTGCTTGACATGACAACTGCTTGGTACTTTTGGGTTGCCGACACTATCAGTGTGAGGAATGTTCGCCCTCTCGCACCGCCCTTATTACTCTACTGCAGGATTGGTACTTGGTTGGTTGGTTGGAACTCGTACGGTTGGTTGCTTGGTACTTTGGGTTGCCGACACTATCAGTGAGAAGAATGTTCGCCCTCTCGCACCGCCCTTATTACTCTACTGCAGGCTTGGTACTTGGTTGGTTGGTTGGAACTCGTACGGTTGGTTGCTTGGTTCTTTGGGTTGCCGACACTATCAGTGAGAGGAATGTTCGCCCTCTCGCACCGCCCTTATTACTCTACCCAGGTGAATCGATGGCGCTTAATAGGTAAGCAGGAGACTGTTGTGCTTCTTGATGGCCTGTGGGCCAGAAAGTCGTGACACAAAAACCTCACAAATCACGCGGTTTTCAATTTCCGTGAGGAATAAAGGTTTCGCTGAACTTACAACTCTGACTGGGTCCCATCAAGCGTAGCCAACTTGAGAGCTGGCGTCATCCGTCCTTCCTGCTGATTCGTGTTCGTCCACCAACCTCCGAACCAATCTTTGAGTTTTTTCGGAGTATCCGTGTGTCGGACATTGCACCGGTCAGGTAAATTACTTCAGACATTCCTTGTTTTAACGGATCATTCGTCCTCATTACCTGGTATCTAATGTTTACTTCCAGCCTGTCTGAAACTGCAGCTCCGAAGGACTTTAGATGGTGGTTGACGGCTCTGGAGACGGACTTAATACATGGAAACGCTAGGTTCAACTCAATTTAGTCTGTTATCCCTTCGTATACACCGGCTGCGACGTTGCATGGGTATTCAGCCACCCCGAGCATCTACCTAAAGAATCTTTAATCGGCAACCTTGCCTTCGGGTTCTCACAGCGCAGTTTGGGGCGCCAATAGCGCACCATTACGCTTATTGGAAAGCTGCTCTTGTGGTGTTTGTCCCTGTCTTTTAAATTTTGGTTTATATAGGTCAAGACAATCCTTGTGATGAACCAAGACGTCGAAAAATACCATCCCGTGTTGCCCCTCCATTCGCATTGTGAATCCTATGTGAGGGAATATGGCGTTCAGATGTTCTATGAATGTCACTACCTGATCTTGTTCGAAGACGAGGAGGGTATTATCCATATGGTGGTTATCTCGGAACTTCACTCTGTGGCTTCGGAACATTAGTCACCCCGACCGTCCTAAAACTACCGCAACTATAAATCCAGAAATCAGTGTACCTACCGGCGTGTCTGTCATCTGCTTATAGATTTCATTTTCTCACGTGATTGGCGTTTTAAAGCAGCCTCTTAGAATTCAAAAAAAAAATGAGAAGCTTCAGAGCATTTCTTCTTAGTTTCTTATTTGCTTTACATGATAAATTCAATCGTCTTGACTGCCAGAAAGTGGACAGTTGAAGGAGGAATGAGACCCCAAAAGATACCATAATCTTGTCTGGTAGGGATCCTGCTTCTTTGAATTTCTCCGGCAATCGTGCTTGCAAAATTCCTGTTGTAACTGAATCAACTCTTCGAAATTGCGGACTCCGAAGTGTTCACTTTGTCAGCATATGCGTTAGAGTGCATTTGAGTGTGGCAGTGGGCCTTTTGCAAAATTCCTGTTGTAACTGAATCAACTCTTCGAAATTGCGGACTCCGAAGTGTTCACTTTGTCAGCATATGCGTTAGAGTGCAGTTGAGTGTGGCAGTGGGCCTTTGTGGCAGTGAGCTTTGTAGGGAATCGACTTGTTTGTGCATCTTGAAAGCGCCACAGTTTTAGGTCAAGGTTCTTTCTTAGGCTCGACTATAACGCTGATTTTTGTAGCATAAACTTCCTCGGCGTGAAGTGGGACACAAGCATATTTTGCTGACAGCTGATGCGCACTGTTAGTAACTTCGTTAAATGACGAAGACTTCCCCTCATTAAGTGACGGAGATAACTTAAAAGGAAGAGCTCCTAGAAGAAAGTGTGAGAGGAGATAAGAATCACGGGGAGTTTCGTACGGACTGGTGCCTTCGACTCTGAATAGGGTCAAATCTTCGCGTAAATCTGGGAACGACATGAGGAAGACGCGTTGTTACAGTTGCCCTTTGCGGCGTTTCATGATCTTCCTGTGATGCGACAGAAGTGTGGAGGTGAGGAGCGGTTGAACTAATAGTCCCTACTGTTGGAGGGGATAAATATATCCTAGTAGGCCTTCCTCCTACAGTCTCCAAATCGAATTGGAGTTCATTAATGTGGGACAGATTAAGTAGGGGCCCAACAAAAAGTTCCGGTTTCACTAATTCCTTGATGGATCTTGACTCCTTGGCTTTCAGTATATCACGTATGATCACAGGATTCTTTCCTCAATTTATTCGTTGCGGGCAGGGTCGTCTATCAGCGAACGGACAAGAGGCTTACGGTCCTCAAGTGTCCGCGTATGGGCTACACAGATGTCGGAGTACTTTGCCTGGCACTTTGTGCAGCTATGTCTACTAGCCTCTGTCGAGGGCTTAAACCTGTGGACATGTCCGTGGTGTCATGTGGTAGCGCGTGGTGCTGACTAGCTGAATTGGCACCGGAAATTCTTTCTGCGCCAATTGCCGATCGTCAGGCAATGGTCTCATAATCGCTTCAGTAGTCACAGTAATGGCCAGACGGTGGGGCAGAATACGATTATTGGTCATGCCCAGACCATGCGGGTCACGTACACTGCACTATGCATAGGGAGTTAAGTTCTCCTGCTACCTATTATCAGCATGCATGTTTGTCGAAGGGTCCTAGAACATCGTGGTGGTTGTGTCTAAAAGTCCTATCTTTCTGTCTCCCATAATGTCCTAGGACCTCGAGGGTCACGATCGGGGACACGTGACGTGTCGATCGGCATCGGAGAGCAGGGCCGTCAGCGTGGGACGCTCGTGCTTCTAACGTCTGACTATGTCGAACATTACAGTAAAAGGTTCCTGTTCATTAATTCCAATAACCCCCGCCCTCAAAATGATGACGGGAACAGGCAGAACAGTTTTTCCACTATGTGCTTTCATGTGTAGCTGCACGTGTGGACAGTTAGAAAGTTAGTGTCCAGAAGGCTGCCAAAGCACACATTTCCTATTACAGTTACGCCGTATTGCCTTTCTGACCCTGTGAAACTGCAAATAACCTGCAGGAAAGCTTACCAACTCTGCTTCTATTATCTCTTCTGAGCCTGCCAATGGCTTTTTTGAACGAAAGAGATATCGAAAGGATATTAAAATATTCATTTTCGGAACATATATGAACTCATAGAAGGTTATACGCGAAGCAGGAATGGTATATAACAACTAACTGAGTGATGTACTGAGTCTGGAGACTCATATAAGTAATTCTTACCAAGTCCCAAATCTGGTATCTTTGCAGCAGATGGTATACAGGGGCAGTTCACCTCATTGTAAAGTGATTGACCGAAGCACTTACGCCGACTGGACACAAAGTAGCACCACACAGCCTAAGAGGTACTGAAATCTATTGATTCAATACGAACTGCAAATCTGAATGGGAAAGTGATGTTGTTCCTGGATGTCTCGTCTTTAATCCATACTGTTCCGCTCACGGACAGGATAGAATATTTACTTGATGATTGTAATCAGGACTTACCAGTTGGCACATCGCTTTGAACCCCTAAGAAGGTTCTCCAGCACTGCATAGGAATTGTTTACTTCGATTTAGTAGTTACTTTTACCGATATAGTCACAACATGGACTCCTATGAACAGATATTTTTAGGGGAATAACGGATGCTATTCGATAATAGGGGCCTTGCTTCCTGTCCTGGATATTTTCATAAGGCAAAAATGACGAAGTCTGCATAAGTTAATGATGCCATAAATTTCGTGACCATTTGTTCAACTGCTAACGGCCACTGTATATTTATGAAATGAGCGGTTAAACACGAACATCCTTGGACGATCGGGTATCAGGGAATGTTGAACAGACATGCGGCTGGGCTTGGTAATAAGGTGGAGTGTTGGTTACATTGAAACCTCATCATGCGTGATTAAGGCTTCACAGCATGGGAGGTTAATTAGTCACCTGGAGGGCTGAGGGGGCGGGAGGGGGTAAGGGTTTATCTCCCTCGTCTTCACATGACAGTCTGCGGTGGATTCGGGGCTTGTTAATAGCATAGGAGACCCCCGTTAGTTACTCATTGTGGACACTTCAACGCAGCCCTAGAATTGACCTCATGTCTATTGTCCACCGGAGGTTTTGTAAGTTAACATCTCGACACCTTATTTTACACTCTCAGATGCCATTTTGACATATATTCAGCATATAAAGTTGCTAACTGCCTTTGCGGGCGCAACGTGTATTTGCATGAGTAACTACATATAAACCCATAGATACAGTTTGACGTGGTGTGCAGACGGAAATTATTGTAATTGGTTTAACTGACATTACCGCTGTGGGTGCTTATTAACAACAAGTTAAAGGTGGTGTATATCTGTTGAATTGCGTATCGGAGCTGTCACCTGTAATCATTTGACGCATTATCACACGTGACCCTGAGGTAGCTTCTCACTTACTTTCTTAGAACAGATATTCCTGTTAGACTTTCCTGTCTGGGGTTGTCGTATTTATTAACAAGTTTATCTGAAGATTCAATCATAAGAAAAACACCTTTCATAAAACTAAATCAATCGTCCCAGGGTAACAGGTTATAGAAGTCTTATTGAGCAGACACAAAACCAAGTGTAATTTTCTCCGAATTGGAATGCAACTCAGAACATGCACGTATTGCCTTTTCAGGGCGCTTTTTTTGATAGGCTTATTTCTGAGTGGAACCGTCTGCTCGAACAGAATTTCCAAGTCTCTGGGGCTATTGACTAGGACAACGCGTTGATCCACCTGGCTTCTGCAGAGCGTAGTTCATTATAAATTTTTGGGATGATTTTCGCTCGATGCTTGACCTGAAGATGACCGCTAGGAATGGTTATAGTGGGGTTTGCGTTATCGGCGCATAATTGCAATTGGCCCGGTCCCAAACGTGCTTCGGACGCATGCGCACAAAGTATGCCAATGGTTTTGTCCAGCGACTTGTTAGTACAGAGGCTGTGGATATTGCATAGGCTACTGTGCTTATACGGTAAATTGAGATTCTTCAGGCCACCTACGAATGAGAAAGCCGCGAGACTGGGTCAAATTGCTTCTATTCATTGTGCTACTCATTGAGCGAGTTTATGCTGGGTTGAATTCCCCGTTTAAAAATGACCGCATCGGCGCTCCTGAGTTATGCATTGGTGGTGGCCCGTACCTTCCGGAAGTATGTGGGTCTCGGGGCTGGGATATGTAGCCTTTTCCTCATCTACTACTTCAGTTTCAAGTATAACTTTTACGTTTGCCAAGTAAAGCCGTCTAATGTTTTTTTTCTTCTGCGTATCCGCATCTTTCGCAAGAAAATGTGCTGAAGTCGCTCAAGACAGCTTTCATCGTGCGTACGTAATCGGTCTTGTTAGAAATCACAACTTCACTTCCTTTGTCTTATTGACTCGCTATTTTTCTAAATATGCAGTGGTCCATTAATAACAGGGTAGTAAGAGATTATTAAAGTGATTAAATTCTGCATGTTTTGCCCTTTTGTCTTTTTCAAATTTATTCCACGAAAAAATGATTTATTGGTATTCTCGTGATATTTAATGAAACATTTGATTTGGATATCCTTAGGATAAAGTGAATCAACCTCAATTAGATTTAACCTAACTCTTGGAAGAAGAGAAGAGAGAGCGTCCTCTCTTTTTAGACGTCCCACTTATTAAAACCTTTGATGGAACAGTCTGCAGAGGTGTCTTCCTGCCAGCAATCATCGGCAGGGCATCAAAAAACATCTCTGGAGGTCAAAAACTAAGTTTGATTAGTTGCTCTATTCAACCCATTACAATTTCTCTTTATATCATAGAGAACAAAATTGCCTTAAATCTACACACTGCGGAACATGATTTCACCAAAAATGTTACAAGATATGTGGAAGACAGCCTTCCGAAAAGGACACGCCGACTATAACACATCTCAAACCCGCTGACCTCAGGTCTAGGCCAGAATCTCACCCCCTTGTTCTGTCAGTTAGGAAAATGCCAAAAACCCCATTCCTCCATCGCCCTGAAAACTGACTAGGGAATGGTAATCGCAGGTGTACGCTTGCCGACTCTGATTATTTCCATTTCTATCTCAGCTTTGTGACATTTATCGTTTCCTAAACATTATTCATTTTTTGCATTCGGTAGTTATTTGATCATATTTTCGATTTTAACTGGATAAAATACGACGAGATGCAATTTTCATCTTAGAGCATTACGTTGATTTTTCCTGGTTCGGAGAGGAAGAAATGACTTACATTTCCTAATGGAGCGTTTTCCAACAGCTTTCAGCTTCTGTATCTCCTGTCGTGCGCGTATGATTCTACAGGGATATCGAAATGCTCCTCTTTCAGAAAACTCGTATCTATTGTTAAGTAGTTGAATGCATATCGCAAAAATGGAAGTCTTTCGCATTTTATAACTCGAAGACCCTCGAGACGTTGTTGATTCAGTTAGTTCCGACTGTGCGCAGTTAGTGTTGCCCATTTAACGCACTTCTGGTAAACCAGGTTTTAATGATATCGAATATCCATCGGTTTAGCTCGCTGATGAACATGCGTTTTGTATTTTTTTTTTCAGTGGCTCAGCAAAAGCACACTTATTTCCCCGAAAATGCGCCTCTAAAGTAGTCGGTGTATAAGCTTTTGTAAAATCTATTGCATTGCAAACTTAAGACATTATAGCCTAACAAAATAAGAAGGAGAAAACAGCTCTTATTGTAAAATTTGCCTGCAGTGGAAAAGTAAGTAGAATCTACGTTCGGGAGTTATCGAACAAAAATGTATTAGCTCCGTGTTAAAATATCTCATCAAGTAAAACTAAGGAGAATGTGAAAGCAGATCTCGAGCGTCTTCCTCATTTCATCATATGTCTACACTTAAAAGAACTTAAGTGAACTTAGAAACCCAAATTTTGCTAAAAACCTTTCATCAGATTACCAACTACACTTGGGATGGACAGATGTTTTACTAGGTCTTATTTTTGCTATTTATACCCTGGTTGCCTCCGGCTGATGACCAATGGTAACCAGAAGTCAACAAGACCGTATATTCGAAGCTGAAACAGTGTTTTTTTTTTAAATGTAACAGAAGGTTTCCCGTCAGCAGCGGGTAACGAGCGTTTTCCAACAGAGCGGAATGTTCGCGAGTTTAGCCAGCAGCGCATGGGTTCGACGATAAGTGATGAAAACACGGAACTCCAGTTCCCCTTGAATTGGCTAAAGCAGTGCATATTTCCTGCTTTCATGATTAGGAGGTATGTTGGCTTATACTGACGAAGTCAAAAAATGAACCTTACTTTATCCTCATTTTAATTTACCTACCTATTCCTAAAACATCATACTTCTTTACGACCATTACTTCTTCTCATGTGATTAGAAAATGCTGTCTGCCAAAAGCCTTCCTCAATCAGGGAGACATCGGAAGGCACAAGGAAGTTATACCATGGCCCTGAGAATTGCAGACATTAACGCATTTATTTTCGAGCTCTTAACACCAGTCTGTCATTAGACGCACTGACTAGGAAGCATGTTGTTCACGCTTTAGATTATGATGGCAGCGTGCCCTCTGACCTTCGTATGAACACCCCCGCAGCACCAGTACCGAATTTTCCATCATTACCTTCTCCCGTATCATTTACTATCCGTAACCCCTCACCTACAGTTCGTAGAGCACAATCCTTTCGTCCCACAGGTAGTTAAACTAAATAACCCGAAAAATTCTCGGGTATGCTTTTGAAATTTTAAAACGCCTAATAAGTATCCTCTCGGAATATCTCCACCATAGACTTACGGGGCACTAGTCCTTTTCCTAAATCCCTGTTTTCGGAGACAAGGCCACTCATTCACTGGGTGCTTGTCGTCATAAGTCGCCTACAGACTCTCTGTTCCAGGGCAACACCGAATCACCGTGTTAACATCTGCAAGAGGAGCAGCTCGGTGCACACCAATCCCATGTAACGGAATTACTGCCTACTATTAGGCATTAATGCCTCATTCGTTTGACTCACTTGTGAAAAACTTGACAACCTCCATGGGATTCGAGTCCACGCCAGCAAGGGGAAGGCTTTAGTACAGCCAAGGCTCTTTTTATCATTGTACAGCCGATAGGTAACCTATTTCAGTGAACACATCCGGATCGAAAACGACATCAGGACATGTTACAAAGGACAATCGCAGATTGCTGGCCTCAGAACCGTGGGATTGAGCATTACATAAAAATAGTCGTCTATATAAACCTCGTTTTACCGCTACTATCGAGCCATTCTCCAGAGAAAATTTCCAGTCATTGAAAAGCCACTTCGACGGTGGCAGGATGGCATCATCATGGTCTTATTATTATTTCTTCATTCCTATCTACCCCTAGTCTGTTCATGGACCCTGACGTCAGGCTTCAAGCCATATCCATAATAACACGTTGTAGGTAGGCTGCAGGCGGAGTATTTCTACTTGAAATGGCTGAGGTTTTTCCCTTCTGTTACTAATCCATCCGTCTCCGCCCCCTGCCGTAGCTCTAAGTCACCTCCTGTCACCCCCTAATGAAAGCGTTCCGGATTAAGGGACTAAGAGTTCGCGCCATCCCAGCCAAAGTCTGAGTTTCCATCCCACGGGCCACGTAGGACGTTTGCACGCTTTGTTGTCCATGGCTAAGAACCTGCGAAACCGATATTTTTCATATTGATATTTAAGTTTCGAAGGTCCTGAGGAGGCTTTGGGGCCAAGTTTTTTTGCAAAAGACACGGAACATGAGAAGGCTTAAATGAGGTAAACATCTTTCAGTCCCTGGCAGAGCGACGCTTCACTGATCAGTTACGAGGCTCACTCGTCCCGTTCCGCCTTGCGGCTTACCCTCGAGCCCCACCAGCAGCTACACAGCGGCTAGTCGTATAGGCCGATGAACATTGAAATGACCATTCCAGTCTCCCTTGTCTTTACCGGCAATGTTCATCTCTGTTAGTACATTCGCCTTCAATCGGGTTTAATCGTCCGGCCATTGAGGCCGAATAAAATTTTCAATAGCCTAGTTTTAACCAATTTTCTCCACTGTTCACCAACATTTAAATACGTATCCACACACCGACCTTAATCGCAATACTTAATGTCAGGATGATAATTATTCGTAACTGCATTCCCCAAACGATCTTTAACAAAAATCTGGCGAAACGAAGTCTGACACACGAGCCTTTGCAGCAAGTCCACCTGTTTTTTTTTCTTAAATACATACCGAGAGCAATTTTTTTAGCGAAGACGATAATCCTTCACTTTATGCACTAATTGGAGTTGACTAAAAACACTAATGAAGTAAAGAAAATAAAAATGTTATATACAGGGAAAGTTAACGGATTCTTACCCGTCTGCAATCACTCGTATGGGCAAAACAATATCGGGGCAGAAATATCTCTCCGTAAAGTACTCAAATGTACGGCAAACTTCAGAGCAGCATGGATTCGGCTTGAATGGTGAGGTATTAGATGTTAGTCAGAAATAAGAGCATAGGAAAGGCAATAAAATTCTCCCCAAAAAGAGTCAATGGGTTACATGACGGACACAAAATTAGCGAAGTGGATCCACCTCGGAAATACCTAAGGACACGGTAGCTGCTAAACGTGTCCGCCGCCGGTTAATTGTACTTCCACGATGAAAAGTTGCACAGTGCCACATCTGACCCTTTAATGCAAAATTTACCCCTGACACACCCACAGCGCCATATGACATGACCTCAAAGCGGGCCCAAACAAACTCCGACATCAAGGTGGCAACGGAGCACTTCGAAACGACCAGCATAGCCACAGTACGTCAAGAAAATCCGGGTGCTCGAAGACGTACTGAGTCATAACTTAACTCCGAACAGATTTAGTAGTGCAGAAAAGACTGTTGGGGAGATTACGATAGAGTGGTTGTATCCGCTATTATACCTTCCATCCCAGATCAACTATGATACACACAATGGTAGGTTGTTAGGTCTTACTTCCCGAGGTTAAGATTCTCACCGGCTTAAGGGGAGCCTACTTCTAGCCCCACCATCGACTCATACATGGGAATTCATAGGCATCGCTTGTTTAAATACACCGCAATCCGAAACCTAGATTGACGTTCATAGGAATCTTTTTTTGGAGTCTAAATTAGCCACTTTTGACAGGGAGTTTGTTTATAAAAGGCAATTTATACTCTAAATAAGTTCTCTTGGAAAAAACCAATACACTCTTGGTTTACAATTTTTACTCACTGGTTGCAACCCTTTAAGCAGTGCCGTAAACCAACCAATTTATTGAAACTACCACGCCGCAATATTACTGAGCTTCTAAATCGTTTTGTTTTGACCTACCCCAGTGCCGTAAACTCATCAACTTGTAGAATTGGGCAGACATACAAACTCTGGGAGATACGAATTTCATTCGCAGTGGGCGCCTTGTTTTTAGACGACATTTCAGAAGGAAATACCTTGCTTGTGGACGTTATAGACACCCTTGCTATTTTAAACAGGTTATCAGGTCACACGTATCAATCGACTGCGTTAGACCCCTTAAACTACTATGTAACATAAACGGCATAAATAGGGAAGATCGAATGAAGACCGAAGTTGTACATAGTAAGCAGTTTGCGCATACACTGGATGCTAGTGACCACGAATACTCAGACAATTTGTAATTAAACAGTCACCAGGCCAACAGCAGTTAACTTCTGTCGCCAGTAAAGAGCCATGGTCGGAAACTTGTACAAAACCCACACCAAGTTCACAGCTTCAGTTAGGGTAGCTAGTTATGCAGACTAGGTGTCACTAGACTCAGCTCGACTCGCGTTCCCTAAGATCGGTGACACACCATGGTCAACGTTCGGCGCGAGGAAGAAATAAGTAGCTGGATGTAACGTACATAGCGTATTTAAGCATACTGAATGACTAGACTTAATAAAAAATCAGATATTTCCTGGAATTATCATCATATGGCTTCGCATCCCATGACGCCAGAATCCGTTAGAAGCCCCATTCTGAATAGATTTCCGTATCAAACAGTCCATCCTGGGGAATGACGATGACATACGACGAATCTAGTGATAGAGAGGGTGACTAAAATCCGCATCAATTTGTATTCCTCTTCGTTTTCTAATGGCGCAATGACCGGAGACAGGTGTTGGTACATTGGCTGACCTATGTCACCCGCTATTATTACACATCCACAAACCGGACTGCGATATACCAGGGTGAAGATCCTCAATTTGCAGAAAACAAATTTTTTTCACCAGTTGCCAGCCTTCCCGGCCATGAAGTCTAGGACCTGTTGAAAGCGTCTGAGATACACTAAAGCAAGGAGTGATCACCCAGAATCAGCTCCTGTCTGTCCGTCCCCTCCCCTCGCACGCCACTGACAAGTTCTATTGAAGTCTGCTGGAGATGGGTTCAGGACCATTACTGTGCCATTGGCCTCTGTTCGCCTCAGTTAGATCCAACGCCACTAGTGTAGCTCGTTTCTGAGCCTATCTCATTTAAATAATTGTTTATTGAACGACCTTAAAGATCATTCAGATTCTCATCCCACTTCATGCCAAAGTCGAGCTCACTTCTGTACTTAGAAAGGTTTTAGTTCGATCTCACTCACGAACATATTACCTCTAACTTGGCCATCGCAGTTTTGCATATTTATTCAAAGAAGTGGAAGAAGTGCACATAGCTCAGTTAGGAACACACTAAAACATCCAAAAGCCGTTTTTCTTCTCGGTAGACAAGCATTTCAAACTTCAGCATATACGGTCGAAGACACGCGCACCAACCAGTCGAAGAGTTGTCTTTCGGGAGCGGGGAGTGACAAGCAAGCAGAAGCCTCCTACTTGTATACTACGAACCCATTAGCTCTTAGGCCTGTCCATTAAACTTGCCAAGTTGGCGGACAGAGTCCAAACGACACAACTAAGGAGGGTAATTGATTGTCTACCATTTGGGGAAGTAACGTGGCTAACTAAGAGGATGATAAACAGGGACACATCCTCGCTGGTGGGAGAGCATCAAATGTACGGATCGGCTGCCGGAGCCGCTGACTGCCAGTCAGCACATGATTTATATCCCGCCAATATGCCTCTACAGAGTTACACTACTTATGGAATGAATCTCCCTCCGGGCGGTTACACCCTGCAGTCCTGAGACACGTCGGATGCAGAACAACCGGAAGAGAATGCAAATTGCTCCTGTATAAAGCAGCGGCGTCGAAGCACAGGGCGACCATATACCAGTCTCTGAAGGCATTCGTCAGTCGTCGAGTGGACACCCGTGCGGTGAACATTGACAGTAATTTGCGTGAAGTGGTAGAGATTGCACAGGAGCTATTGCGTGACGTTGAACTGCAGGAACACCGTTTTATCAACACACTTTGTGCGTCGACAACAGTTCAAATAAAAAGGTATTTCCAGAGTTACGACATCCCATGCGTCGAAAGCAACAAACTGGCGAACCCTCCTATATGTCAAGAATGTATCTGAGCTCGTTGAAAGACAGCTCAAGAAACACCATATACAAATAGCGCACAAACCTACAACAACTTTGCGCAACCAGCTTGTACACCCTAAGCACAGGGTTGGCTATTTCAACAGAAAAGATGTCGTCTACAAAATACCGTGTACCAGTTGTGATGCCATTTATCGTGGCCAAACCGGAAAATCTCTATCCACCCGTTTACATGAACATCAGTTAGCGGTGTGGAGACGAGATCCCTTATCTCGGGTAGCCATGCACACACTGGACACAGGACACCTATTTGCATGGGAGGATAGGCATATCGTTGGCACCTGCCCAACAAGGAAGGGCCGTGAATTCCTGGAAGCAATACACTCAGAGGAGGTATGCATTAACAGGCATATCGATTTAGATGAAAATTACAAATTTCTCAAAGTCAAGTGGAAGCGAAAACAGCCACCATCGACCGGATGAATTAAAACTCTGGACGTCTATTGGCTTAAACTTTAGCCAACCACGGAATCTTGTGTTAGGCATTGTATAAGGTTAACTGTTTTCTGTACATTACCATTTGTCTGAAGACGTACTGGGTCATCAGATTCGAAAAGTTACACAATAGAGTTATTTTGTTCCCAAAGAACTCAAGTTAATTTAATTACATTTCATGGGATGCCGATATTTTATTACATCCTTAAATCTCTCGTCAGCGGTGGCGGTGGCGGCGGCGGAGGTGAAGGTGAAGGAAAGACCACCCACACGAGAAAGTTGGGCGTCGAGGTGGAAATGTACGAGGGTCTCTGAGTTATCTCAGCGAGCGAATGTTAGGTCATTCTCTTTCTCAACAAGATGGGTGTCTTTTATTTCGTCGACGATGGCAGTGAACCTGGTGGAGCCATCCTGAAACTCTCCGACGGACGCAAGCGCTCAATGTCCCTGTGGTGGAATTTATAACCGCTTCTGGCTACCTGTCCGCGTGGAAGATTCGTGTTCGTTTTCACAGCCTCATTGCGTAGGTGATCGATAAATGTATCTACCGTGGCATTCTTCAGTTGGTGGGCCAGCACAGCGAAGTGCGTATTCGTATTCGTGATCGATAAACCCTTCAGACAACTCCGGCCTTTCGCTGTCAGGGTCTTTGGCCGCGTTCAGCTAGTCCCTGGCCCAGTAACAATCGATCGGCCAATCCCAATGTGTGGATGCTCTGGCCACAACCTAGGCTGATTTCCGAGGTGAAACACGAGGGTTTCACCCTCCTCAGCCAGGAGTCCACCTACATGCGCGACAAACAGACCTCCGCAGAGGGAGATGCCTGGTTGTTGGACATCTACGAGGCCGAGGAGAGCCTGCTTAACTAGGGCTCCCGTCAACTCTGTTTGAACATCTTAACCACGACATCTAGCTTCCACCTGTGCCACAAGTGAGGAAAGCTCCCAACAACAACAGCCACAGCATGTGGAGGAGCGAAGGTGGGTGTCGATGGTCCGCTAATCCCTGACTATTACATAAAAACTCTGGTGGCTTACGCGTCATGACCCTGCACCTAAGCGCGCCACCACACCTCACGTGGGATATTTTTAATTAGTGCGCATCCTCTTAGCACTTGCCGTGCCCTGATCTAGCCCCCGGGTAGGTCTAGCGCATCTCCCGCGTAATCTCTTTTAGTCACAAGTAACAATCCAGTAGGGTAAGCAAGTGCATCGACTACATTTGAGATAATTAGTTGAATGATTACATTGCAGAGGACACTAGTGAAAGAATGTATGCGACCAGTGAGTGTCGCTCTGTAAGGGATGACTTTCACGTTAAGTAGAGAGTGCCGATGTTGATCGAAAAAAGTAAGAAACTGTGCTACTCATCAGACTTCCCTTCCCTGCTAAGCACAAATGCTTTCGTGAAAGTTGAAATCCAGGACCAACTTCGTCAAGGAAACAAATAGATTTCCGTTTTACTTCCGAAATTTCGGAAGGAATCTGGTCGATGTCATGGGAAGTTGTCCCTGCTTTTATGTTCCTGCGCAATCATACAAAATGTTTTGATAGAATTTCATTCACTCGGCTTATACTGTTCCCTATATTTGATCTTGTCCTCCGTCCACTTGCATAGCCATAAAAGTCACCTATGAGATATTTCCTTGAACGGCTATGTTCCACACCTCGAACTGCATTTGGAATCCGGTTTGGTTGGACACTGTTATTACCCAGTGACCTTGCACTAACTTACAAGAGGGGTAACTATGCCCGTGGCCTGATTTTAAAATTAATCCTAACCCCAACCATAGTCTTTCGAACCCTAAGCGTAACACTAACTCCAACCCTAAACCTTACCTCTCTAGAATTTATCCCAAGGCCACCTGCAGTACTGGGAGTATTTATAAAAGTGCCCTGCCTCAAGTTTCATCGGTCCGTTAATGTTGCCTTGCATTTCGGCATTCTCTGAGCCAAACCCCGCGATAGACCTCAGGACCAATCAGGTTAACTGGACCTTTGGCTTAGACCTCGTTGGACAAGATGCCGCTTATTTAGATTCGGGCATGATCTGACGAACATTTCCTTTTTTAGAGGCTCGTGTAATTCAGAGCCTTTCCACTCCTCAGAATTTTGAAATTGCATGAATCCACCGGAGTTAGCTGCATTCTAACTTTCCTTGCCCTCTCTTCTTATCTAAATAAGTCGGATAACAAGGGGTATTCAGGATTCATTATCGGATTTATTGCTTCATATTATGGACATGAGTAAAGAAGGGATCTTCTCAAAAAGCGGTGACCCACGTTTTTCGCTATCGAAATAGAATCGGGGATGTTCTTGGATGGAGATACTGGACGAAGTTTTAGTGGCCCCCCAAATACTACGGGCAGTTCAAGTGAACTTACTACGCCCATGTCTTAGGCTGTGCACGTTTGGCAACCAGAATATGCTAATGGACGATCTGTCCAACATGTAGAACTTTGTGATAGTTCATGTTCGACAGAGCGGACACCAAAAATCAAAGAGTGGCTATGAAATAAAAGGTAAACATTTTAGCTGATTAGCCAGTACCCCGATATATCGGTGCAGTTGCAGAGAAGACTTGGCGTTTGGGAAAAGCAGCTTATCTCCTACGATATCACAGAACAATGGATATGTTTTTATAGGGAACGAAAATATGGCCCTTTCGGTAGGACATGGAAACAGGGAACTCCCGTAATACAGGTGGCCGTAACCTAATTTCCAGAGACATTAAGGTTTGGGTTAAGACTAAGCCTAGGGTCAAGGCAAGGAAAGTATTGACGTTAGGATAAATATAGGGTTACGGTTATGGGTTGGGGTAGAATAAGTGTTGCGTTAGGACACGAGGATATGTTCCCCCTTCCTGGAATCCGGCACAAGGGCACCTGCATCACGGGTTAGTTCCTGCCCGGAGGTGGGGAGGCCTGTGAGGCATATAAGCGATTCCAACTCGATATTTTGTCAAATGCTTGGTTTTCGCTACAAGTTGCTGAATGTTTCCGCAACCGAATATCATACAGAGGACAAATAATCACAAGAATTATCTTGTAAAGGATTGGAGGCTACATAATTAAGGAATTATCGGAAATTAAAGGAAAACCATTAATAAATCCGAAACTGGGCTAGAGATTTATCGACAGAAACTCCCAATGAATAGTGAGAAAACTTCAGGTAAATTAAAAACGTAATATAAACATTTAAACTTCTTTTGTGTCAGTTAGAAATAACGTTTTTTTAAAAAGAAAGTGGATATTTCTCAGTCGACTGCCCAAAAAGTTAGCTTCTACAGTTTCTGTTAATTATAACCTACAAAATATGTACGATTCGGTTGAAAACTTAGGCCTGACAGTCGTAGCTTTCGACCTCACTCGAATGACCTTAAACGAACCTTCTCCGTCAAACCAGCAGAAGTGTTTCGACCGAAGTTGTGACCGCGAAAACGAAACTGTGAGGTAGGCAGCGACGTTCGGTAAGGACGAATGCACGAGCGTGAGCCACAGTCACTTCAACTCTTGCTAATGTCGGTATTTTACTTAGGACCACCACCCACATTACCTCCCCCAGGTGAGCCTATATATATATATATATACAGGCTCACCTGGGGGGAGGTAATGTTGGTGGTCCTTAAAAATACCGACCTCGAAGCAACTGTCTGCCTCTGGCTTGTTGTTCACCCTTAGCGTTCTATTTATCTGCAGAATAAATACTATCGTTTATTACCTCCCGTAAGTATTTTTAAGAATTTTGCCCTCGTACGTTTTACAAAATCTCGTCTTTGTGCGAATCTATGTACTTTATAAACCCTTAGGCTTGATGAGTGCACGTCCTTAAAATGCACATGCCCTTACAATTCATGCTCTCCTTGTCCACGTAAAACGAACACCCCTCTGCTGTCATGCCAGGCAGATGACGATAAAGCATGTGCGTTTTCGATCCTTCTCGTCCTCAATTAATGGGGTCAAACCCTAAGTGATTCGACCGGTTGGTAGATCCCTCAGGCGTCAAAATGTCCTCCATTCAGCGTTAGCAACAGGCTCACCTGGGGGGAGGTAATGTTGGTTGTTGATCCTTAAGTGAAATACCGACATTAGCAAGAGTTGAAGTGACTGTGGCTCACGCTCGTGCATTCGTCCTTACCGAAAGACGCTGCCTACCTCACAGTTTCGTTTTCGCGGTCACAACTTCGGTCGGTGCACTTTTGCTGGTTTGACCGAGAAGGTTCGTTTAAGGTCATTCGAGTGAGGTCGAAAGCTACGACTGTCCGGCCTAAGTTTTCCACCGAATCGTACTTATTTTGTAGGTTTTAATTAACAGAAACTGTAGAAGCTAACTTTTTGGGCAGTCGACTGAGAAATATCCACTTTCTTTTAAAAAAACGTTATTTCTAACTGACACAAAAGAAGTTTAAATGTTTATATTACGTTTTTAATTTACCTGAAGTTTTCTCACTATTCATTGGGAGTTTCTGTCGATAAATTTAGCCCAGTTTCGGATTTATTAATGGTTTTCCTTTAATTTCCGATAATTCCTTAATTATGTAGCCTCCAATCCTTTACAAGATAATTCTTGTGATGATTTGTCCTCTGTATGATATTCGGTTGCGGAAACATTCAGCGACTTGTAGCGAAAACCAAGCATTTGACAAAATATCGGGTTGGAATCGCTTATATGCCTCACAGGCCTCCCCACCTCCGGGCAGGAACTAACCCGTGATGCAGGTGCCCTTGTGCCGGATTCCAGGAAGGGGGAACATATCCTCGTGTCCTAACGCAACACTTATTCTACCCCAACCCATAACCGTAACCCTATATTTATCCTAACGTCAATACTTTCCTTGCCTTGACCCTAGGCTTAGTCTTAACCCAAACCTTAATGTCTCTGGAAATTAGGTTACGGCCACCTGTATTACGGGAGTTCCCTGTTTCCATGTCCTACCGAAAGGGCCATATTTTCGTTCCCTATAAAAACATATCCATTGTTCTGTGATATCGTAGGAGATAAGCTGCTTTTCCCAAACGCCAAGTCTTCTCTGCAACTGCACCGATATATCGGGGTACTGGCTAATCAGCTAAAATGTTTACCTTTTATTTCATAGCCACTCTTTGATTTTTGGTGTCCGCTCTGTCGAACATGAACTATCACAAAGTTCTACATGTTGGACAGATCGTCCATTAGCATATTCTGGTTGCCAAACGTGTACAGCCTAAGACATGGGCGTAGTAAGTACACTTGAACTACCCGTAGTATTTAGGGGCCACTAAAACTTCGTCCAGTATCTCCATCCAGGAACATCCCTGATTCTATTTCGATAGCGAAAAACGTGGGTCACCGCTTTTTGAGAAGATCCCTTCTTTACTCATGTCCATAATATGAAGCAATAAATCCGATAATGAATCCTGAATACCCCTTGTTATCCGACTTATTTAGATAAGAAGAGAGGGCAAGGAAAGTTAGAATGCAGCTAACTCCGGTGGATTCATGCAATTTCAAAATTCTGAGGAGTGGAAAGGCTCTGAATTACACGAGCCTCTAAAAAAGGAAATGTTCGTCAGATCATGCCCGAATCTAAATAAGCGGCATCTTGTCCAACGAGGTCTAAGCCAAAGTGACATAGGTCCAGTTAACCTGATTGGTCCTGAGGTCTATCGCGGGGTTTGGCTCAGAGAATGCCGAAATGCAAAGGCAACATTACCGGACCGATGACACTTGAGGCAGGGCACTTTTATAAATACTCCCAGTACTGCAGGTGGCCTTGGGATAAATTCTAGAGAGGTAAGGTTTAGGGTTGGAGTTAGTGTTACGCTTAGGGTTCGAAAGACTATGGTTGGGGTTAGGATTAATTTTAAAAATCAGGCCACGGGCATAGTTACCCCTCTTAGTAAGTTAGTGCAAGGTCACTGGGTAATAACAGTGTCCAACCAAACCGGATTCCAAATGCAGTTCGAGGTGTGGAACATAGCCGTTCAAGGAAATATCTCATAGGTGACTTTTATGGCTATGCAAGTGGACGGATGACAAGATCAAATATAGGGAACAGTATAAGCCGAGTGAATGAAATTCTATCAAAACATTTTGTATGATTGCCCAGGAACATAAAAGCAGGGACAACTTCCCAAGTCATCGACCAGATTCCTTCCGAAATTTCGGAAGTAAAACGGAAATCTATTTGTTTCCTTGACGAAGTTGGTCCTGGATTTCAACTTTCACGAAAGCATCTGTGCTTAGCAGGGAAGGGAAGTCTGATGAGTAGCACAGTTTCTTACTTTTTTCGATCAACATCGGCACTCTCTACTTAACGTGAAAGTCATCCCTTACAGAGCGACACCCACTGGTCGTATACATTCTTTCACTAGTGTCCTCTGCAATGTAATCATTCAACTAATTATCTCAAATGTAGTCGATGCACTTGCTTACCCTACTGGATTGTTACTTGTGACTAAAATAGATTACGCGAAAGATGCGCTAGACCTACACGGGGGCTAGATCAGGGCATGGCAAGTGCTAAGAGGATGCGCACTAATTACAAATATCCCACGTGGGGTGTGGTGGCGCGCTTAGGTGCAGGGTCATGACGCGTAAGCCACCAGCGTTTTTATGTAATAGTCAGGGATTAGCGGACCATCGACACCCACCTTCGCTCCTCCACATGCTGTGGCTGTTGTTGTTGGGAGCTTTCCTCACTTGTGGCACAGGTGGAAGCTAGATGTCGTGGTTAAGATGTTCAAACAGAGTTGACGGGAGCCCTAGTTAAGCAGGCTCTCCTCGGCCTCGTAGATGTCCAACAACCAGGCATCTCCCTCTGCGGAGGTCTGTTTGTCGCGCATGTAGGTGGACTCCTGGCTGAGGAGGGTGAAACCCTCGTGTTTCACCTCGGAAATCAGCCTAGGGTTGTGGCCAGAGCATCCACACATTGGGATTGGCCGATCGATTGTTACTGGGCCAGGGACTAGCTGAACGCGGCCAAAGACCCTGACAGCGAAAGGCCGGAGTTGTCTGAAGGGTTTATCGATCACGAATACGAATACGCACTTCGCTGTGCTGGCCCACCAACTGAAGAATGCCACGGTAGATACATTTATCGATCACCTACGCAATGAGGCTGTGAAAAACGAACACGAATCTTCCACGCGGACAGGTAGCCAGAAGCGGTTATAAATTCCACCACAGGGACATTGAGCACTTGCGTCCGTCGGAGAGTTTCAGGATGGCTCCACCAGGTTCACTGCCATCGTCGACGAAATAAAAGACACCCATCTTGTTGAGAAAGAGAATGACCTAACATTCGCTCGCTGAGTTAACTCAGAGACCCTCGTACATTTCCACCTCGACGCCCAACTTGCTCGTGTGGGTGGTCTTTCCTTCACCTTCACCTCCGCCGCCGCCACCGCCACCGCTGACGAGAGATTTAAGGATTTAATAAAATATCGGCATCCCATGAAATGTAATTAAATTAACTTGAGTTCTTTGGGAACAAAATAACTCTATTGTGTAACTTTTCGAATCTGATGCCCCAGTACGTCTTCAGACAAATGGTAATGTACAGAAAACAGTTAACCTTAAACAATGCCTAACACAAGATTCCATGGTTGGCTGAAGTTTGAGCGAATAGACGTCCAGAGTTTTAATTCATCCGGTCGATGGTGGCTGTTTTCGCTTCCACTTGACTTTGAGAAATTTGTAATTGTCATCTGAATCAATATGCCTGTTAATGCATACCTCCTCTGAGTTTATTGCTTCCAGGAATTCACGGCCTTTCCTTGTTGCGCAGGTGCCAATGATGTGGGTATCCTCCCATGCAAATAGTTGTCCTGTGTCCAGTGTGTGCATGGCTACCTGAGATAAGGGATCTCGTCTCCACACCGCTAACTGATGTTCACGTAAACGGGTGGATAGAGATTTTCCGGTTTGGCCACAATAAACTGCATCACAACTAGTACACGGTATTTTGTAGACGACATCTTTTCTGTTGAAATAGCCAACCCTGTGCTTAGGGTGTACAAGCTGGTTGCGCAAAGTTGTTGTAGGTTTGTGCGCTGTTTGTATATGGTGTTTCTTGAGCTGTCTTTCAACGAGCTCAGATACATTCTTGACATATAGGAGGGTTCGCCAGTTTGTTGCTTTCGACGCCTGGGATGTCGTAACTCTGGAAATACCATTTTCTTTGAACTGTTGTCGACACACAAAGTGTGTTGATAAAACGGTGTTCCTGCAGTTCAACTCACGCAATAGCTCCTGGGCAATCTGTACCACTGAGCTATGTGTACTTCTTCCACTTCTTTGAATAAATATGCAAAAATGCGATGGCCAAGTTAGAGGTAATATGTTCGTGAGTGAGATTGAACTAAAACCTTTCTAAGTACAGAAATGAGCTCGACTTTGGTATGAAGTGGGATGAGAGTCTGAATGACGTTTAACGTCGTTCAATAAACAATTATTTAAATGAGATAGGCTCAGAAACGAGCTACACTAGTGGCGTTGGATCTTACTGAGGTGAACGGAGGCCAATGGCGCAGTAATGGTCCTGAAACCATCTCCAGCAGACTTCAATAGAACTTGTCTGGCAGGTGCTTTTCCTTGCTACCCAAAGTTGTATTTGGAGATGTGCATTGACGAATAATCACCACTACCATAGACGCCAGAATAATGAAACGTATCGAACTTCAGACGAAGCTGCAATCCCTCATCGGTCCCACCTGCGAGAACAACATGTCTACGGAGTTGTTAACCTCCCGAATAGGAGTCTCACGCCCGCTGAACTTAGCATAGTATCTAAAGGAACAAAATCCAGCCATACCAATGCCGCACCTACAAACTTCCTGGCGAGCCTCGAATCTCTTCTACTGACCTCTGCGGTCCCTGAAGACAGGCGTGCCGACATACGCAGCTGCGCCACTGGCCTCCTCCGGTAAAGCAAACACCGCCAAGTGTAAGCGATCGACGAAATAAAAAGTATCACGGTCTCTGAAGACTTTTGACAGCATCATTATTGTGCCGGCTGACAAAGGTGGCGCGACTGTCATTATGAAAAAGATTGGTTACATCAACAAAGCTAATCAACTCTTCAATGACCAAGAAGCCTACACACCACTCGCTGAAGACCCAACAGAAAAGCAGGCCACAGCCCTGAAGAAGAAAGTGAACGAATTTACCCGACTAAAGCTCATAAGTCCTGATGATTGCAGATTTATGATTCTCGGTGACCCCTGTATCACGCATGCGTATAGCCTTTCAAAGGCCACAAAGCAGAAGCGTCACTGAGAATCATAGTACCAATCATTGGATCGCCTAAGTTCAACCTTGCCAAATGGTTAATAAGGTACCTGAAGCATCTGACTAATGGAACGCAATGTAGAATCAAAATTTCCCCGGCTTTCCATCAGGTGATCCAAGACGTCAACATAAGTCCTGATGAATGCATGTTTTCATTTGATGTAGTCGCCCTATTTTCCTCAATATATATATATATATATATATATATATATATATATATATATATATATATATATATATATATATATATATACTATTACACTAGCAGCCTGGAATGTTCGTTCCCTTTAAGACAATCGGAGGAGCAACCAGCCGGAACGGAGGACGGCGTTAGTCGCTCGTGAACTGGCGTGCTACATGGTTGACATTGCAGCTCTCAGCGAGACCTCAGCACTGGGACCACCTCAGCTGGAGGAGGTGGGTGCCGGCTAAACCTTCTTCTGGAGCGGATGACCAAAGGCAGAGGGACGCGACGCTGGTGTCGCCTTTGCCATTCGGAACGGCATCGTGGGACGTCTGCCCTGTCTACCGCAGGGTATCAATGATCGCCTTATGAGCCTCCACCTGCCTCTTCGGGGAGCAAGTTCACCACCATCATCAGTAACTACGATCCCCCAATGACGAGCTCTGATGCGGCGAAGGACAAATTCTACGAGGATCTACACTCCCTCTTGGCGACTGTGCCGAATGCGGATAAGTTAATTGTCCTTGGTGACTTTAATGCCCGCGTCGGCACAGACTGTGCCTCGTGGAGAGGAGTGCTGGGTCCCCATGGTCTCGCTGGCTTCAATGACAACGGTCTTCTTCTCTTACGAACCTGCGCTGAACCCCGCCTTATTCTGACCAACACCTTCTTCCGCCTCCCAAAGTGGCAAAAAGTGACCTGGGTACATCCTCGTTCGAGACACAGGCACTTCTTGGACTATGTTCTCGTCCGGAGGCGAGATAAACATGACGTGTTGGTGACAAAGGCGATCCCCGATGCCGATGAATGGACGGATCACCACCTCGTCATCTCCAAGATGAGGCTCCGTCTGCAACCCCGCAGGAGATCCCAATGTAAGCGACCACAAGGTAAGTTGAATACTGTTTTGTTGAATGTGCCTGCTCACCATATTATTTTCAGCAACGAACTGGCCAACCGTCTAGCCAACCTTCCCGTCGCTGACGCGGACATCTCCGTGGAGAACCGCTGGTGTCAGCTGAGAGACATTATCCAATCCACTACCCTGGATGTCCTCGGCCGCGCACGTCGTCAGCACCAAGACTGGTTCGATGACAACGACGCAGCTATCAACGCTCTGCTCGTCGAGAAGAACCAGTTGCACAAAGCCTACGTCGATCGCCCTACCGCTGCAAACAAGACAGCCTTCTACCGAAGTCGCCGCCTTGTACAGCAACGGCTGCGGGAGATGCAGGATGCCTGGATGACGCGCAAAGCCGAGGAAATCCAAGGGAACGCAGTCCGAAACGAATAGAAGAACTTCTTCGCAGCCACCATGGCTGTCTACGGAGCTCCCGTCAAAGGCGCCGCCCCTCTTCTCAGTGCCGACGACAGGACGCTGCTCACTGAGAAGACGCAAATCCTGACGCGGTAAGCAGAACACTTTCAAAGCGTTCTCAACCAGCCCTACACCATCTCCGACGCCGCCATCGATCGCCTGCCTGAAGTGGAAATCAACGCCAACCTTGATCTCCCGCCCTCTCGCCAAGAAACCATCGGAGCCGTGCAGCAACTCTCCAGCGGGAAAGCATCTAGCACGGACACGATCCAGGCTAATATTTACAAGCATGGTGGACTCCAGTTGATGAATCAACTCACAGTGCTCTTCCAGGAGATGTGGCACCAAGAACAAGTCCCTCAGGATTTCAAGGATGCCACCATTGTCCACCTCTACAAGAAGAAAGGAAACCGCCAACTCTGCGACAATTACCGAGGAATTTCGCTACTGAACATCGCTGGAAAGATCTTCGCCCGCATTCTCCTCAACCGCTTGAACGCTCAATTGGAGCAAGGACTGCTCCCGGAAAGCCAATGCGGCTTCCGACGACACAGAGGAACAATCGACATGATCTTCGCTGCTCGCCAGCTGCAAGAGAAGTGCCAAGAGATGCGGACTCACCTCTACACTACCTTTGTGGATCCGACAAAAGCCTTTGACAAGGTGAATCGCGACGGGCTGTGGAAAATCATGCAGAAATTCGGCTGTCCTGAACGGTTCATGCATATGTTACGTCAGCTTCACGACGGGATTACGGCGCGCGTTGCTGAAAACGGGACAGTATCTGAAGCATTCGCAGTGACCAACGGTGTAAAGCAGGGCTGCGTCCTTGCGCCTACCCCCTTCAGCCTCATGTTCTCTGCCATGTAAATTGATGCCTACCGTGACGAACGCCCCGGGATCCGCATCGCCTACCGAATGGAAGGCCGACTCCTCAACCAACGACGGATGCACTTCCGCTCGCGTGTCTCCACAGCCACCATCCACGAACTTCTATTCGCTGACGACTGCGCACTCAATACAATGACAGAAGAGGAAATGCAAAGGAGCATGGAACTCTTCGCTGCCGCCTGTGACAACTTCGGACTTCACATCAACACTGAGAAAACGATTATGATGCATCAACCGTCGCCCAACACTCTCTACACCGCAGCTCACATCAATGTGAATGGCGCCCAACTTAAATCTGTGGATACCTTCACATACCTAGGCAGCAATCTCTCACGCAGCACCAAAATCGACGATGAGATCGCCTATCGGATCGTTAAAGCCAGCCAAGCCTTTGGACGCATGCAAAATGTGGTCTTAAATAGACATGGTCTCCACCTCAGCACCAAACTCAAGATGTACAAAGCTGTCATATTGCCGACGCTGCTGTATGCAGCGGAGACGTGGACGATCTACCGAAAGCTGGCGCGGAGGCTCAACCACTTCCACCTCAGCTGTCTCCGCAGAATACTAAAGCTGAGTTGGCAAGACAGGATATTGGATACGGAAGTGCTAGAACGAACAGGCATTCTCAGCATTTACGCTCAGTTGAAACAACTGCAACTGCGCTGGAGCGGTCACATTGTGCGGATGGACGACGAAAGGCTACCCAAAAGACTCTTCGATGAGGATGTCGCCAAGGGTTCTCGTCGACAAGGGGGTCAAGTATGACGCTACAAAGACACTCTGAAGACCTCCCTGAAGCAATTGCAGATCAACCCAGTGTCCTGGGAGGACCTTGCCCGGAATCGATCGGCTTGGAGGAGAACAGTGAAGACAGAGGCAGCAATCTACGAAGCCAAAAGGATCGCCGCTGCCAAGACCAAAAGAGCGGCACGAAAGTCACCAGCACCCCAGACCATCATCGCCAATGCCCAGGCCCTTCCAACATGCCCGCGCTGTCACCGCAACTTCCGCGCGCGAATCGGCCTAGTCGGACATCTTCGGACGCAATGCATCAACAATCAGACAATACAACATTCTACGCTCACTTCTGTCAACCCTCCTTCGGACTCCTCCACCCTCACCCCCTGGCATCAATTCCATTAGTCCCACCATCATCGAGACCACATCACAATGCTCAGCACGTGTTACCCCCACAACCACCACCATCGCCACCACCACTACCACCATCAGCGATGGGGACCCTCTCCCTAAACTGTCCTCATTGCGACTGCACATTCACCTCACGCATCGGCCTGGCCAGTCACTTGCAAATCCATAGTACAGAGACTTGTGAACCAGTGCCTGGAGCTCCAACACACAGCAGAGATCGCCGAATCCATGGCCCTCACTGTCCTCGTGCATTCACTAATCACATGTGCCTTTTCGGTCACATGCGCATCCATTACAGTGGAATTCACTGCAATGCCAACAATACCGATACCCCATACACACCCTCCGCCCAGCTATTCTTACCGCCACCGCTACCCCACTATCATGAATGACACCCCCCCTCAGTCTCTTCCTAAATTTCCCGCCCACCCTGCGTTCGCAAATTCGACTCACGCATCGGCTTGATCGGTCTCCTGCGAATCCATCGCACGGAAGCTGGTGAATCAGCGCCTGGGGCTCCAACATACAGTCGACGCGCCCGCCTCCACTGCCCTCACTGCTCCTGCACATTCACACACCGCATGCGCCTATTCGGACACATGCTTATTCACAAAAACCTGCGGTAAACCACCGGAGGCTAGGCTATATCAGCACACACTATCTACACCAATACATCGACAACACCCTCACAAGCACCATGTACCTGAGTATATCACGGCTCTTAGAAACC
The DNA here is from genome assembly GCA_017591395.1 of Schistocephalus solidus. Taxonomy (NCBI): domain Eukaryota; kingdom Metazoa; phylum Platyhelminthes; class Cestoda; order Diphyllobothriidea; family Diphyllobothriidae; genus Schistocephalus; species Schistocephalus solidus. The sequence continues at coordinate 24,788 of WEDG01010303.1, read as the reverse complement.
GTGGCTGGGAAGTCTGCAAATCTGACGCTTACACCGGACCACGCCGTCGGCTCAGAGTATGTGCTGTGTGTGTCGAGTGGCTGACCAGTGGACTGGAGTCTGTCGGCGATGGCTGCTCCATATCCCCTGAGTAATTAAATCCTGGTGTGTGCGTTATGGGGGCCAGGTCGTGCTGTGGCGCGCGAAGACGGGTAGGCATTCCTTCAGCCAATGCGCCCACTCCCACATCAGGCAACTAACCGGCTCGGACAGTGGTCTGATTTTGGGGGTGGGGGAGAGAGTGAGGTCGACAGCTCAGCGCATTTTCTTCACTATATACAATCGGACGCGCTTAAAACTATCACGGTGCGCTAAAAGTCGGGGCTTGGAAGGTTGCCAACTGACGGGATAACTCGGAACGCGTGTGCAGTGGCTGACTGGCGGACTGAGAGTCAGGCTGCAATGGCTCCTTCTTAATGGCTCCTTCCTCCGTGGGATCCGAGCCAGGTGGTTCGCCGAGTGGCGGCTCCGGCCGCGCCAGCCATCTGCGCCAGCTTCCATCTTCAGTCTTCTTGTCTGTGCGTGAAACCGGGCTCAGGTGGGGGAGGAGAAGAGTGTGCGGTAACGTTAACCGCCGCGGTTGGAAGTTTGCCAACTGACAATTACACTCAGACCTCGCAGTTAGTCCAATGTGTGTTGTGTGGAGTGGCTGACTGGTGCTCTGAGAGTCAGGCTGCGATGGCTCCTTCTTAACGTGACCTCTGGCTATCGCACACATGTGAGATGTAACCCGTTCAACCCCCTGTTGTGTGAAATCCTGGTGTTCGTGTTTGGGGGGTCAGGTCGTGTACGAAGTACACGTAGACGAGGTCATCAGCAGCGGCGCCCACTCCCAAATCAGACAACAGACCGGCTCGGACGGTGGATTGATTGTGAATGTGAGGGATAAGAGTGAGGTCGACAGGTCAGCGCATTTTCCTCACTATAAACAATCTGACGCGCTTGAAACTATCACGGTGCGCTAAAAGCCGTGGCTTGGAAGGTTGCCAACTGACGGGATGACTCGGACCGCGCGGTCAGCCCTATGTGTGTTTTGTGTGGAGTGGCTGACTGGCGGACTGAGAGTCAGGCTGCAATGGCTCCTTCTTAATGTGGTCTTTATGGCACTCCCACTCCGTGGGATCTGAGCCAGGTGTGGTGGTACGCCCAGGGGCGGCTCCAGCTGCGCCAGCCACCTGCGTCCTCTCCCACCTCAGGTCTTCTTGACTCTGCCATGACACCGGGTTCAGTTGGGGGAGGATGAGAGAGTGCGGTAGCTGCAGCGCAAGTCTACTATCACTTTAAACTAAATCACGCGCAAGTCACCGTCCCTGCTCAACTTTCCCATGAGCATACGGTGGACATCGTCGGACTACGACGGTCGAACTATCGTGTGCCACCTAAACGGACCACGCGGTAGATGCGTTGGACCAACACGGGGGCCACAGCAGGGCACGGCATGCGTTATTCGGTTTGCGCTCCGCTAACAAATTCCGAACATGGGAGGTGTGGTGGAACGCCTAGGAGCGGCTAGGACTTAGGGGACCCGGTCGCGCCAGCCACCTGCGTCCAATCCCGCCTTCTGTCTTCTTGACTCTGTCTTGACACCGGGCTTAGGTGTGGGAGGAGGAGAGAGTGTGGTAGATGCAGCGCAAGTCTACTATCACTTTAAACTAAATCACACGCAAGTCACCGTTGCTGCTCAACTTTCCCATGGAGCATATGGTGGACATCGTCGGACTTCGACGGTCGAACTATCGTATTGAGCCCCCTAAACGGGCCACGTGGTAGATGCGTTGGACCAACACGGGGGCCACATTAGGGCATGGCATGCGTTATTCGGGTTGCGCTCCCATAATAAATGCCGAAAATAGAGGTGTGGTGGCATGCCTAGGGGCGGCTAGGATTTAAGGGACCCAGCCGCACCAGCCACCTGCGACCTCTCCCGTCTCCGGTTTTCTTGACTATGTCTTGACACCGGGCTCAGTTGGGGGAGGAGAAGAGAGTGCGGTAGATGCAGCGCAAGTCTACTATCACTTTAAACTAAATCACGCGCAAGTCACAGTCCCTGCTCCACCCTTCCATGGACCATACGGTGGACATCGTTAGAGTACGACGGTCGAACTATCGTATTGAGCCCCCTAAATGGGCCACGTGGTAGATGCGTTGGACACACATGGGGGCCACATTAGGGCATGGCATGCGTTATTCGGGTTACGCTCCCATAACAAATGCCGAAAATAGAGCTGTGGTGGCACACCTAGGGGCGGCTAGGACTTAGGGGACCTAGCCACGCCAGCCACATGCGTCCTCCCTCGCCTCCGGTCTTCTTGACTCTGTCTTGACACCGGGCTCAGGTGAGGGAGGAAGAAAGCGTGCGGTAGATGCAGCGCAAGTCTACTATCACTTTAAACTAAATCACGCGCAAGTCACAGTCCCTGCTCAACTTTCCCATGGAACATATGGTGGACATCGTCGGACTACGACGGTCGAACTATCGTATTGAGCCCCCTAAATGGGCCACGTGGTAGATGCGTTGGACACACATGGGGGCCACATTAGGGCATGGTATGCGTTATTCGGGTTGCGCTTCCATAACAAATGCCGAACATGGAGGTATGGTGGCACGTCAAGGCGCGGCTAGGACTTAAGGAACCTTGCCGCGCCAGCCACATGCGTCCTCTCTCGCCTCCGGTCTTCTTGACTCTGTCTTGACACCGGGCTCAGGTGAGGGAGGAGGAGAGAGTGCTGTAGATGCAGCGCAAGTCTACTATCACTTTCAACTAAATCACGCGCAAGTCACCGTCCCTGCTCCAATTTCCCACGGAGCATACGGTGGACATCGTCGGACTACGACGGTCAAACTGTCGTGTGTGTTTGGGTAGGGGTGAAGGTGGTACTAGTTAGGGGTAGCACCACACAGATAGCATTTGGTCGCTCCATTTGTCTCGTACAGGTGGTGAATGCTCCTGTGGCCGCCTCTTACTGGTACCCAACTCTCACCTGTGGCTCCTCGAAGTTGGGTTCTTCCCAGCGGTCACACCCCGGGCAACCGTCACGAACGGCGGGCTAAACCAGGTGAGGGTCTCCGGTGTTGTGTGTGCCTCCACACCCGGTATGTCTGACTCCCGAACTTCCCAACTCCCCTCTCTCAAAACGTCCTACGGTGGGGGCGACAGCAACCCCGTAGGCGGCCCAGGCTAACTCGGGTCGTTCTCTCACTAAAACAAAACCATGACCCATAGTGGAGTTTCGGCAGCCGTCTGGGATGTCCGAGTAGCCTTTTTTAGGGACAGCACTGCTTGCCTCCTTGGGGAGGAAGGGGCTAGAAAATGAGCCCTAAACAAATGATGGTTATCACGTCTTCTGCAGCCAGCCGCGGCTCGCACATCGCAAAATACGCGGTTGTAAATCTCAAACAAACAACAATACCACCCGTCCCATTCCCCACGCCATACCCTCCAGTCTGCTCGGGTGAGTCCACTCACACAAGCAGCCTGGAGTGTTCCTTCACTTTCAGACAATCCTAGGAGCAACCGGCCGCAACGGAGGATGGCGCTTATCGCTCGGGAATTGGCACGCTACAAGGTGGACATTGCTGCTCTCAGCGAGACCCGATTCTCTGAACAGGGTTAGCTGGAGGAGGTGGGTGCTGACTACACCTTCTTCTGGAGCAGCCAGCCAAAGGCAGAGCGACGCGACGCTGATGTTGCCTTTGCCATCCGGAACGACATCGTGGGACGTCTGTCCTGTCTGCCGCAGGGTATCAATGATCGCCTGATGAGCCTCCGCCTGCCTCTTCGGGGAGAACAGTTCGCCACCATCATAAGCGCCTACGCTACCCCAATAACGAGTTCTTATGCGGCGAAGGACAAATTCTTCGAGGACCTGCACGCCCTGCTGGCGACTGTGTCGAAGGTGGACAAGTTAATTGTCCTTGATGACTTCAACGCCCGCGTCGGGACGGACCACGCTGCCTGGCAGGGAGTGCTGGGTCCCCACAGTCTCGGTAGCTGTAACGATAATGACCTCCTTCTTCTGCGCACGTGTGTGGAACACCGTCTCCTGTAGACCAACACTTTCTTCCGCCTTTCGACGCGGGAGAAGGCCACGTGGATGCACCCTCGGTCGCGGTGCTGGCATCTGCTGGACTATGTTCTCGTCCGGAGGCGAGATCGACAGGACGTGCTGGTAACCAAGGTGATCCACGATGCCGATGGTTGGACAGATCACCGCCTCGTCATCTCCCCGATGAGGCTCCGACTGCAACCCCGACGAAGGCCCCAAGGTAAGCGGCCGCCAGGTAAGTTAAATACTCTTTTATTAAATTTGCCTGCTCACTTTTTTTGAGTTCAGCAACCAAATAACCGAGAAACTGGAGGAACTGCATGCTCCAGCTGATAATGCTACCGTGGAGACACGATGGTGTCAACTGCGAAGTGTCATCCAGTCCAACGCCCTCGAAGTCGTCGGACGCGCACGCCGTCAACACCAGGACTGGTTTGACAAAAATGACGCTGACATCTGCAGCTTACTCGCGGAGAAGAATGGACTACACAAAGCCTACATGGATCTTCGAACTGACGCCACCAATGCAGCCTAGTTCAGATGCCGGCGCATTGTACAGCAACGGGTGCGAGAGATGCAGGATACCTGGATGATCCGAAAGGCTGAGGAAATCAACGGGTATGCGGACCGCAATGAAATGAAAAACTTCTTCAAAGCCATCAAGGCCATCTACGGCCCGTGTATCACGGGGAACCGCACCACTGCTCAGCTCTGACGGCACAACACTGCTGACAGAGAAATCGCAAATTCTGAAGCGCTGGGCCGAGCACTTCAGAAGTGTTCTTAATTGCTCATCAGCCATCTCCGATGCTGCCATTGGCCGGCTCCCTCAAGTGGACACGAACAATGACCTGGATCTGCCGCTTTCCCTACCAGAAACCATCCGGGTCGTGCAGCAGATTTCCAGCGGTAAAGCACCGAGATCCGACGCAATCCCACCGGAAGTTTACAAGCACGGTGGGCCCTTGCTGATGGCAGAACTCACAGCACTCTTCCAGGAGATGTAGCGCCAAGGACAAGTTCCTCGGGATTTCAAAGACGTGACCATCGACCATCTCTACAACGGAAGGGGAACCGGCAACTCTGTGATAATCATAGAGGCATCTCGTTGCTCAACATCGCCCGTATCATTCTATATCTTCTGAACGGTCACCTAGAGCAGGGCCTGCTCCCGGAAAGCCAATGTGGCTTCCGCCGACACCGCGGAACAACCGATATGATCTTTGCCGCCCAACAGCTAAAAGAGAAGTGTCAGGAGATGCGAACTCACCTATTCACTACCTTCGTGGATTTGACGAAAGCCTTTGACACGGTGAATCGTGACGGACTGTGGAAAGTCATGCAGAAATTTGGCTGTCCTGAGCGGTTCACGCACATGGTGTCAGCTTCATGACGGGATGACGGCGCGCGTCATTGAAAACGGGACGATATCCGAAGCATTCGCAGTGACCAACGGAGTGAAGCAGGGCTGCGTATTGGCTCTCACCCTGTTCAGTCTCATGTTTTCGGCTATGCTGATGGACGCCCACCGTGATGAGCAGCCTGGGATCCGCATCGCCTACAGAACTGACGGGCACCTTCTCAACAGTCGGCGTATGATGGCCACAACGCGCGTGTCTACGACTACAGTCCATGATTTTGCTCTTTGCGGACGAATGCGCCCTTAACTACGTGACGAAGGAGGACATGCAAAGGAGCATGGACCTCTTCGCCGCAGGCTGCACCGATTTTGGATTAACAATCTGTACAGCCAAAACGGTTGTCATGCACCAGCCACCACCCAGCGCGGAATACAATGCTCCTCGAATAAATGTCAATGGTGCTCAACTAAAAAACGTGGAAACCTTTGCTTATCTAGGAAGCACGCTGTCACGCACCACGAAAATCGATGACGATGTTGCCCAACGGATCTCAAAAGCTAATCAGGCCTTAGGCCGGCTGCAGGCCTCCGTGTGGAATGGCCACGGTATTCACCTGAATACCAAACTGAAGATGTACAAGGCCGTTGTCTTAACGACACTCCTTTAAGGAGCGGAGTCCTGTACCGTCTACTCGAACCAAGCCAGGAAGCTGAATCACTTTCATATCAGCTGCCTCCGCAGAATACTGAAGCTGAGATGGCAAGACAGGATCCCGTACATGGAAGTCCTGGAGTGGACCAGAATCCTCAGTATTCATGCCATGCTGAGGTAAGTGCAACTTCGATGGAGCGGCCACCTGGTAAGAATGGACGACGAGTGACTACCCAAACGACTTTTATACGGAGATGTCGCTACGGTTGCTCGCCAACAGGGAGGTCAAAAATGACGCTACAAGGACACTTTGAAGAAATCGCTGAAGCAAATTCAAATCAACCCGGCGACCTGGAAGGACCTTCCCCAGGAAAGACCAGCATGGAGAAGATCCGTGAAGACTGGTGCAGCAATCTATGAGGCCAACCGGATCGCCGCCACCAAGGCCAAATAGCGGAACTAAAGTCACCTGCGCCCCGGACCAGCATCGTCGATGCCCAGGCCCTGCCAACTTGCCCGCGCTGTCAACGCATCTTCCGCGTGCGAATCGGCCTAGTTGGACGTCTTCGGACGCAATGCACCAACAATCCGACAATTCCAATTTCAACGTCAAATTCTGCCAAACCTCTTTCTGACTCCCCCACCCTGACTCCTGGCATCAATTCTATTACTCCCACTATCATAGTGACCACATCCCTCTACTCATCGCCTGTTACCCCACCACCGCCTTCGCCTTCAAAATCACCACCACCATGAGCGATGGGGAATCTCTCCTAAGCTGTCCTCATTTCAATCGCATATTCACTTCACGCATCGGCCTGGTCGGTCACTTGAGAATCCATCGTATACAGACTAGTGAACCAGTGCCTGGAGCACCAACACACAACAGAGATCGTCAACTCCACTGTCCTCACTGTCCTCGCGCATTCACTCATCTCATGGGCCTATTCGGTCACATGCGCATCTATGACAGCGGAATTCACCACAATGCCCCCAACACTGATACATCATTCACACCCTCCACTCCTGCTATTCTTACCACCGCTGCCATTTCCACTACCATGAATGACATCCCCACAGCCTCTACCGATTTCTCCTGCTTACACTGCGCCCACAACCTCAACTCACACGTAGGCCTGGTCGGTCATCTGCGAATCCATCGCACGGAGGCTGGTAAAGCAGTGCCTGGGGCTCCGATATACAGTCGCCAGGCCCGCCTCCACAGCACTTACTGCTCCCGCACATTTACACACCGCATGGGCCTATTAGGACACATGCGCCTCCACGACAACCTACGGTAAACCACCGGAGGCTAAGCTACATCAGCGAACTCTACCTACACAAATACATAGACAACTCCCTCACAATCATCATAATGTACCTGATAAAATCATGGCTTCCTAGAAACCGTGGCTTGGAAAGCTGCCAATCTGACGCTTACACCAAACCACGTTGTCGGCCCAGTGTATGAGTTGTGCGTGTCGAGTGGCTGACCAGTGGACTGGGAGTCAGACGGCGATGGCTCCTCCATATCCCCTGATTTAGTGAATCCTGGTGTGTGCGTTATGGGGGCCAGGTTGTGCTGTAGCGCGCGAAGACTGGTACGCCGACCCATCAGCCAATGCGCCCACTCGCACATCAGAAAACTGACTGGCTCGGATGGTGGTCTGATTGTGGGGTTTGGGGAGAGAGTGAGGTCAACAGCTCAGCGCATTTTCCTCACTATTAACAATCTGACGCGCTTGAAACTATCACGGGGCGCTATATATATATATATATATAAGCGGGAAGCGGTTGCAGACCCGTGTTACCGAACACGTGCGGGCAGTGAGGAGAATGGACCCATTGTCCCTGGTGGCGGAACACTGTGAAAACTCTGGGCACACGTTCGCCTTCCAAAACACCGAAATCCTGGGTTGAGGAATTGACCGCGTAACCAGGAAAACAATTGAATTCTGGCACATGGAGCCTACGTCGATAAACCGTTGTTTCGCCCTTCCGGCAGCCTACCAGGCCCTCCGGGCGCAGCTCATCGAACGTAAGAGCAAACACGGAATTAGGCCAAACGTGAATTCCACTGCGGGAGAACCTAGGACGGATATGCACCCAACCACGCCACAATTCAGGGGCCGACGAAGGCGCAGTCATGATCACCGCCGCATCAATTACTACCCCGACAGACGAGGAGACATGCACTCAGGACGCAGACATTACTATCGCCCAGAGCGCCAATTAAGGTCAATGCGTACCCAGACAATGGCCACCCCCCTGAACGAGAGACATGTCAACTGACAGCAATTTCCTCCTCCCCCCTTCTTTACCCCGCTTCCTGTGTGTATGTCGGCAAAGTACGCCAAAGCCAATTAAGGACTCCCCCACCCCGTCCTCCTATAGTGCACACTGTTAAGGTAAACCCGTACAATCAACCCTGTGTTACAAACTGGCTATCACCCCCCTGTGAGACGCGGTACGATACTCACCTCCGACGATGGAAGCTTGTATGCTTTTGAAACGTCAGGACAATAAACCTATAGTCCCTGAGATCGCCTTTTCTTCTCATTTATGTCCGGGGACACGCATCTTCGCTTCTATCAGCAATATTTTTGGGCGCGAAGCACTTGAGTCAGCACGACGTTGGGAAACCTTTGCCCTTCGTGTGTCATCTACGTACGCATGAATCCAGTTCCTCCACAGATGCCTTGACAACTACGTGCTTCCGAAGAGCTTTTCTTACAGGCCACCGGTGAACACAAGTCTGGCCAAACGGTGGGTGATGCAACATGGCAGGCGAATGATAAGGGCGCTCCTCCAGGACTGCCATCTTCGATTGCGGAAATATAACGGGGTTTTGAGCCAAGCGGTTGCAAAGTGCGCTGAACTCATTGGCGAAGACGGAACTACACTTTTGCGACATGTGATAAGTAGACGAGCCAGAGAATTACGGGCAAAACGAAATTCGGATCTGGCGGATAAGCTTCGAAATATAAGCCACTCACATGAGGAAGAGACTGATGTCCTAGTCCACAATCTGTCCTCTAAATAGTTGACGCCTGGACAGCTGAAGGTTCTGAGTCATGAGGCTTGCTTCAATACCACAGACGCCGATCCGGTTAACCTCGTTGCCACAGTCGAATCAATTCTCAAACAAACCGGAGAATCCGATGAAAAAAAACACCTTGTTCGGCAACAGGTAACCGCCTTGGTAATGGCGCATAAACCACGCACAATTATTACCAGAGTGGAGCAGGATGCTGTCAAGAGACTGAGAGCTGACACGAGTATTGTGATACTACCAGCGGACTAAGGACGTTCTACAGTCGTCTTGGATAAGACCGACTATATTCAGAAGGCCAACAACCTGCTGGAAGACCGACAGGCATATCTTCGATGCGATGGTGATCCGATGAAGAAGCTGATGATGCAGCTAGACAAAACGCTTGCCGATATGCAGACCAACAAAGTAATAAGTAAGTCTGTAAGACTGGCTGTCAAACCATCTGATGCGGCCGCAGAAAGGTTCTACGGATTACCAAAAGTACACAAGGCCGATATTCCCCTCCGTGCAATTGTGTCATTGCGTGGTGCACCGACATTCAATCTGGCTAAATGGTTGTTCCGACACCTGAAGTCTCTCACCTCGGGCGCAGCCACAACGGTCACTTCAGCTTCTCAGTTCCTGGAAAGGCTCAGGGGGATGCGACTCACCGCAGACGAGGTCATGGTGTCATTTGATGTCACCTCTCTCTTCACTTCAATCCCACAGGACTTAGCAGTCAAAAAGGTAAGCGAATTGCTTGAGAAGCAGTACGATGATGCAGGCGAGTCGGTGAAGCGGGGACATCTTGTCCAACTCTTAAAATTCTGTCTGAAGACGTACTTCACCTTCGAGGGGACCATGTGCGAGCAGATCAGAGGGACGCCAATGGGATCGCCGCTCTCGGGCTTCATCGCTGAGGCAGTTCTCCAAAAGCTTAAGACTCTAGTTTTTGAAAACTACAGGCCAACGTTTTGGACTCGATACGTTGACGATACCTTCGTCATCATCAAACGAGAAATGATCGAAGAATTCCATAGCGTCCTGAATTCCATCTTCCCGGTCATCCAATTTACAATGGAGGCCGAAATTAACAACCAACTGCCATTCCTGGATGTTCTTGTCCATCGAAAATCCAACGGGCACTTAAAAACTATGGTTTATAGGAAGGCGACCAACACACGCCAAATTCTAAGTTACCACAGTAAGCACCCGTTGTGCCACAAACGCAGCTGTGTGCGAACTCTCTAGAGAAGGGCAGAAACACATTGAAGCGATTCGGAAGACAAAAGGACAGACCTCCGCTACCTCCAGCGCCTTTTCATGGCCAACGGATACACTCGTAACTTCATCGAGCGCAGCAGGCTGGCCAAACCAAGACAAAATCTGGTAACAGAACAGCCAAAAGTCTGGCGTGCACTGCCATACATTGACGGCGTCTCTGAGGCATTTTCCCGCCTCCTCAGACCGCTGGGGATCGGAATCGCCCATCGACCGGATTCAACCATTCGGAATCTAGTCATGAGACCGAAAGTCCCCCTTCCACGAGGTGAGACGTCAAACATCATCTACCGGATCCAATGTGACTCCTGTGAAGTTAACTACGTCGGAGAGACAGGGAATCGGTTGCAGACTCGTGTTACCGAACACGTGCGGGCAGTGAGGAGAATGGACCCATTGTCCCTGGCGGAGGAACACTGTGAAAACTCTGGGCACACGTTCGCCTTCCAAAACACCGAAATCCTGGGTCGAGGAAATGACCGCGTAACCAGGGAAACAATTGAATCCTGGCACACGGAGCCTACGTCGATCAACCATTGTGTCGCCCTTCCGGCAGCCTACCAGGCACTCCGGCGCAGCTCATCGAACGTAAGAGCAAACACGGAATCAGGCCAAACGTGAATTCCACTGCGGGAGAACCTAGGACGGATATGCACCCAACCACGCCACAATTCGGGGCCGACGAAGGCGCAGTCATGATCACCGCCGCATCAATTACTACCCCGACAGACGAGGAGACATGCACTCAGGACACAGACATTACTATCGACCCAGGGCGCCAATTAAGGTCAATGCGGACCCAGACAATGGCCGCACCCCTCAATGAGAGACATGTGAACTGACAGGGATTTCCTCCTCCCCCCCCCCTTCTTCACCCCGGTGGCTACAGAGATGATTCCTGTGTGTATGCCGGCAAAAACGCCAAAGCCAATTAAGGACTCCCCCATCCCGTCCTCCTATAGTGCACACTGTTAAGGTAAACCCGTACAATCAACCCTGTGTTACAAACTGGCTATCACCCCCCTGTGAGACGCGGTACGATACTCACCTCCGACGATGGAAGCTTGTATGCTTTTGAAACGTCAGAACAATACACCTATAGTCCCTGAGATCGCCTTTTCTCACATGCATGTTTCTTAAGCAGATCGGTGAGCCCCACACTACAATATATATATATATATATATATATGTATTGAAAAACAGGCATCCCAAGATGTTCAATAGAAAAAGACGAAATTCTTTGGGAAAAAAATAGAAACTTTAATGCGTAAATTTTCGAGACTGGTCCCCCAGCTCGTCGTCAGACTACAGGCAGTGTACAGGAACAATTAATCAATTAACCGTGTTAAACAAAGGATTCTGAGATTGCCCAAAATCCGAACCAATAGGCTTTCAGTGTATTTCGTCATCCCGTCGTGATTGGTTGTGCGCGTTTGAATTTTTCTTTAACGATTTTGTATGTGGCATCCAAATCGATATGCCGGTTGATGCATGCCTCATCTGAGTGCATTGCTTCCAGGAATTCACGGCCTTTTCTGATTGGGCAGATGCCAACAATCCGTGTTTTCTCCCATGCAAATTTATGTCCGGTTTCCAGTGTACGCATAGCCACTTGGGATAAATGGTCTCGTCTTCTAACCGCCAACTCATGTTCGTGTAGGCGGGTTGAGACAGATTTCCCAGTTTGTATATGTGCATATGACTCAAATACCAAAGGTCGCGGGTTTGAATCCCAGGTGTGCCACACTTGGGATTGGGTATGACTGGCTGATGATGGCTAATAAGCCAGAAATGGCCATTCCGGTCTCCCTTGTCTTTGTCGGTTTCATTTCATCACATGCTACACGTCGCAATGCGACCGCCTGTGAGGGCTCTAGTATAAGCTCCAGGGCACAACGGAACATACATGTTCCTTAAGCAGATCGGTGAGCCCTACACTATCATCATATTCCTGATCACAACCGACAAAAACAACGAGCCCGTGGCTCAATGGTAGAGCATTTGACTCAAACACCAACGTTCGTGGGTTCGAATCTCAGGTGTGCCACACTTGGGATTGGGTATGAATGGCTGATGATGGCTAATAAGCCAGAAATGGCCATTCCGGTCTCCCTTGTCTTTGTCGGTTTCATTTCATCACATGCTACACGTCGCAATGCGACCGCCTGTGAGGGCTCTAGTCTGAGCTCCAGGGCACAACGGAACATACATGTTTCTTATGCAGATCGGTGAGCCCTACACTATCATCATATTCCTGATCACAACCGACAAAAACAACGAGCCCGTGGCTCAATGGTAGAGCATTTGACTCAAATACCAACGTTCGCGGGTTCAAATCCCAGGTGTTCCACACTTAGGATTGGGTATGATTGGCTGATGACGGCTAATAAGCCAGAAATGGCCATTCCGGTCTCCCTTGTCTTTGTCGGTTCCACATTATTAATATATATATATATATATATATATATATATATATATATATATATATATATATATATATAAAAATGGTAATGGGGCGATCACCGATCGGTTACAGCACTTACTCGTCCCGTTGTGCCTTGGGACTAACTCTCAAGCCCCGCCAGCAACCGTAAGGCAGCTAAGTATATAGGCAGAATAACATGTCGGTCATGTTATTCTGCCTATATATATTTATATATATCCCGACAGTTTAACCGTCGATTTCGACGAGGTCCACCGTATGCTCCACACCAGGTTGTGCAGGGACGGTGACTTGCGCGTGAATTAGTTTTAAGTGATAGTAGCCTTGCGCTGCAGCTACCGCACTCTCTCCTCCTCCCCCACCTGAGCCCGGTGTCAAGACAGAGTCAAGAAGACCGGAGATGGGACAGGGCACAGGTGGCTGGCGCGGACGGAGCCGCCCCTGGGCGTACCACCACACCTGGCTCGGATCCCACAGAGTGGGAGTGCCATAAAGACCACATTAAGAAGGAGCCATTGCATCCTGACTCTCAGTCCGCCAGTCAGCCACTTCACACAAAACACTCGATTGGGCTTACCAGGCGGTCCGAGTTATCCCATCAGTTGGCAACATTCCAAGCCACGGCTTTTAGCGCACCGTGATAGATTCAAGCGCATCAGCTTGTTTATAGTGAGGAAAATGCGCTGAGTTGTCGACCTCACTATCTCCCCTAACGCCACCATCAGACCAATGTCCGAGCCGGTCAGTTGCCTGATGTGGGAGTGGGCGCATTGGCTGACGAATCGGCGTACCCGTCTTCGCGCGCCACAGCACGACCTGGCCCCCATAACGCACACCAGTATTTACTTACTCAGGGGATATGGAGGATCCATCGCCATCTGACTCCCAGTCCACTGGTCAGCCACTCGACACACACAGCACATACACTGAGCCGACGGCGTGGTCTGGTGTAAGAGTCAGATTGGCAGACTTCCCAGCCGCGGTTTCTAGGAAACCGTGATATACTCTGGTAAATGTTGATTGTTAGGGTGTTGTCGATGTATTGATGTAGGTAGAGGTCGCTGATGTAGCTTAGCCTCCGGTGGTTTACCGGAGGTTGTCGTTGAGGCGCATGTGTCCTAATAGGCCCATGCGGTGTGTAAATGTGTGGGAGCAGTGAGGGCAGTGAAGGCGGGCGCGTCGACTGTATGTCGGAGCCTCAGGCACTGGTTCACCAGCCTCCGTGCGATGGATTCGCAGGTGACCGACCAGGCGTATGCGTGAGTTGAAGTTGCGGGCGCAGTGTGGGCAGGAGAAACCGGTAGATGCTGGGGGGATGTCATTCATGGACGTGGGGGTGGCAGGGGCGCTAAGAATGGCAGGAGCGGACGGTGTGCATAGTGTATCGGTGTTGTTGGCATTGTGGTGTATTCTGCTGTCATGGATGTTCATGTGTCCGAATAGGCCCATGCGATGAGTGAATGCGCGAAGACAGTGAGGGCAGTGAAGACGACGATCTCTGTTGTGTGTTGGTGCTCCGGGCACTGGCTCACCAGTCTCTGTATGATGGATTCGCACGTGACCGACCAGGCTGATGCGTGAGGTGAATGTGCGGTCGCATTAAAGAGAGCTTAGGAGAGATTCCCCATAGCAGATGGTGGTTGTGGTAGTGAAGGCGAATGCGGTGGTGGTTGCTGTGGTGGTTGTGGGTGGTGGGGTAACAGGCGATGAGTAGAGGGATGTGGTCTCTCTGATGGTGGGAGCAATGGAATTGATGCCAGGAGTGAGGGTGGGGGAGTCAGAAGGAGGGTTGGCAGAATTTGAGGTGGATATTGGAATTGTCGGATTGTTGGTGCATTACGTCCGAAGATGTCCAACCAGGCCGATTCGCGCGCGGAAGATGCGTTGACAGCGCAGGCATGTTGGCAGGGCCTGGGCATTGGTGGTGTTGGTCCGGGGCACTGGTGACTTTCGTTCCACTCTTTTGGCCTTGGCGGCGGCGATCCGGTTGGCCTCATAGATTGCTGCACCAGTCGTCATGGATCTTCTCCATGCCGGTCTATCCTGAACGAGATCCTCCCAGGTCGCCGGGTTGATTTGCAGTTGCTTCAGCGATTTCTTCAAAGTGTCCTTATAGCGTCGTTTTTGACCTTCCTGCCGGCGAGAACCCGTAGTAACATCTCCGTAGAAAAGTCGTTTGGGAAGTCGCTCGTCGTCCATTTTACCAGGTGGGCGCTCCATCGCAGTTGCACTTGCCTCAGCATGGCATGGATACTGAGGATTCCGGTCCACTCCAGGACTTCCGTGTCAGGGATCCTGTCTTGCCATCTCAGCTTCAGTATTCTGCGGAGGCAGCTGAGATGAAAGTGATTCAGCTTCCTGGTTTGGTTCGAGTAGACGGTCCAGGTCTCCTCTCCGTAAAGTAGTGTCGTCAAGACGACGGTCTTGTACATCTTCAGTTTGGTGTTTCAGGTGGATACCGTGTGGATTCCACACGGAGGCCTGCAGCCGGCCGAAGGCCTGATTAGCTTTGGAGATCCGTTGAGCAACCTCTTCATCGATTCTCGTGGTGCGTGACAGCGTGCTTCCTAGATAAGCAAAGGTTTCCAAGTTTTTTAATTGAGCACCATTGACATTGATTCTGGGAGCATTGTATTCCGCGCTGGGTGGTGGCTGGTGCGTGACAACCGTTTTGGCTGTACTGATTGTTAATCCAAAATCGGTGCAGCCTGCGGCGAAGAGGTCCATGCTCCTTTGCATGTCCTCCTCCGTCACGGTGTTAAGGGCACATTCGTCCGCAAAGAGCAAATCATGGACTGTAGTCGTAGACACGCGCGTTGAAGCCTGCACATGCCGACTGTTGAGAAGGCGCGCGTCAGTTCTGTAGGTGATGCGGATCCCAGGCTGCTCATTACGGTAGGCGTCCATCAGCATAGCCGAGAACATGAGACTGAAGAGGGTGGGGGCCAGTACGCAGCCCTGCTTCACTCCGTTGTTCACTGCGAATGCTTCGGATATCGTCCCATTGTCAGTGACGCGTTCCGTCATCCCGTCATGAAGCTGACGCACCATGTGCGTGAATCGCTCAGGACAACCAAATTTCTGCATGACTTTCCACAGTCCGTCACGATTCACCGTGTCAAAAACTTTTGTTAGATCCACGAAGGTAGTGTATAGGTGAGTGCGCATCTCCCAACACTTCTCTTGTAGCTGGTGGGCGGCAAAGATCATATCGGTTGTTCCGCGGTGTCGGCGGAAGCCACATTGGCTTTCTGGGAGCAGGCCCTGCTCTAGGTGACCGTTAATACGATTGAGAAGGATACGAGCGAAGATCTTCCCAGCGATGTTGAGCAACGAGATGCCTCTGTGATTATCACAGAGTTGCCGGTTCCCCTTCCGTTTGTAGAGATGGACGATGGTCGCGTCTTTGAAATCATGAGGAGTTTTTCTTTGGCGCCACATCTCCTGGAAGAGTGTTGTGAGTTCTGCCATCAGCCGGGGCCCACAGTGCTTGTAGACTTCCGGTGGGATTGCGTCGGATCCCGGGGCTTTACCGCTGGAAATCTGCTGCACGGCCCGGATGGTTTCTGGTAGGGAAGGCGGCAGATTCAGGTCATTGTTCGTGTCCACTTGAGGGAGCCGGCCAATGGCAGCATCGGGGATGGCTGATGAGCAATTAAGGACATTTCTGAAGTGCACGGCCCAGCGCATCAGAATTTGCGATTTCTCTGTCAGCAGTGTTCTGCCGTCAGAGCTGAGCAGCGGTGCGGACCCCTTGATACCCGGGCCATAGATGGCCTTGATGGCTTTGAAAAAGTTTTTCATTTCATTGTGGTCCGCATACCATTGGATTTCCTCAGCCTTTCGGATCATCCAGGCATCCTGATTCTCCCGCAGCCGTTTTTGTACAAGGCGCCGGCATCTGAAAAAGGCTGCTTTGGTGGCGTCAGTCCGAAGGTCCATGTAGGCTTTGTGTAGTCTATTCTTCTCCGCGAGTAAGTTGCTGATGTTGGCGTCATTGTCGTCAAACCAGTCCTGGTGTCGACGGCGTGCGCGTCCGACGACATCGAGGGCGGTGAACTGGATGACATTTCGCAGTTGACACCATCGTTCCTCCACGGTAGCATTATCAGCTGGAGCATGCAGTTCCTCCATTTTCTCGGTTATTTGGTTGCTGAAATCAAAACAGTGAGCAGACAAATTTAATAAAAGAGTATTTAACTTACCTGGCGGCCGCTTACCTTGGGGCCTTTGTCGGGGTTGCAGTCGGAGCCTCATCGGGGAGATGACGAGGCGGTGATCTGTCCAACCATCGGCATCGTGGATCACCTTGGTTACCAGCACGTCCTGTCGATCTCGCCTCCGGACGAGAACATAGTCCAGCAGATGCCAGCACCGCGACCGAGGGTGCATCCACGTGGCCTTCTCCCGCGTCGAAAGGCGGAAGAAAGTGTTGGTCAACAGGAAACGGTGTTCCGCACACGTGCGCAAATGATGGAGGCCGTTATCGTTACAGCTACCGAGACCGTGGGGACCCAGCACTCCCTGCCAGGCAGCGTGGTCCGTCCCGACGCGGGCGTTGAAGTCATCAAGGACAATTAACTTGTCCACCTTCGACACAGTCGCCAGCAGGGCGTGCAGGTCCTCGTAGAATTTGTCCTTCGCCGCATAAGAACTCGTTATTGGGGTAGCGTAGGCGCTTATGATGGTGGCGAACTGGTCTCCACGAAGAGGCAGGCGGAGTCTCATCAGGCGATCATTGATACCCTGTGGCAGACAGGGCAGACGTCCCACGATGTCGTTCCGGATGGCAAAAGCAACATCAGCGTCGCGTCGCTCTGCCTTTGGCTGGCCGCTCCAGAAGAAGGTGTAGCCGGCACCCACCTCCTCCAGCTAACCCTGTTCAGAGAATCGGGTCTCGCTGAGAGCAGCAATGTCCACCTTGTAGCGTGCCAGTTCCCGAGCGATAGCGCCATCCTCCGTTGCGGCCGGTTGCTCCTAGGATTGTCTGAAAAGGGAACGAACACTCCAGGCTGCTTGTGTGAGTGGACTCACCCGAGCAGACTGGAGGGTATGGCGAGGGGATGGGACGGGGGTATTGTTGTTTGTTTGAGATTTACAACCGCGTATTTTTGCGATCTGCGAGCCGCGGCCGGCTGCAGAAGACGTGATAACCATCATTTGTTTAGGGCTCATTTTCTAGCCCCTTCCTCCGCGAGGAGGCAAGCAGTGCTGTCCCTAAATAGGGCTGCTCGGACATCCCAGACGGCTACCAAACTCCACTATGTGTCACGGTTTTGTTTTAGTGGGAGAACGACCTGAGTTAGTCTGGGCCGCCTACGGGGTTGCTGTCGCCCCCACCGTAGGACGTTTTGAGAGAGGGTAGGTGGGAAGTTCGGGAGTCAGACATACCGGGTGTGGAGGCACACACAACACCGGAGACCCTCACCTGGTTTAGCCCGCCGTTCGTGACGGTTGCCCGGGGTGTGACCGCTGGGAAGAACCCAACTTCGAGGAGCCACAGGTGAGAGTTGGGTACCAGTAAGAGGCGGCCACAGGAGCATTCACCACCTGTACGAGACAAATGGAGCGACCAAGTGCTATCTGTGTGGTGCTACCCCTAACTAATACCCCATACACCCCATATATATATATATATATATATATATATATATATATATATATATATATATATATATATATATATATATATATTGAATAACTGAGTTTGTACGCATTCCGAAATGAAAATTAAAAAAGGTTTGTAGGAAAAAATTGAAATTTACTCTTGAATTTTCAAGCAGTTTACACCGACCCGTCCTCAGACCTAGCTCACAACTCTAAAGATGCCTCTTTTCACACGCCTATAGTCTCTCAGCCCTTTTGTGCCAACCAGCCTAGTGTATATGCATATAGCTGTATATACCTGAAAATGCTAACCCTTAGGGGATGAGATAGTATAAGAAGTTGAGGCAAACTCTAGGGAGGATGGTTTACTCATCTGATGTTTCATACTCGTATATCAGCACATCATCAGAGCTAGATAAAAATGGTAAATATATAAGTCAAATAGGTCTTTTCTGCTCACTCCTGATAGATCCGTCATTCTCTATACATGCCAAAACGCGAGTCCCAGGAAGTAATTGAGAAGATGATGGGTTCGAGTTGGAATCCGAAACGACAGGCGAATAAAGCTCTTGTCCCAGCGATCGCATCTACCTTTTCTCAAACAATAATTCTCTCTTTATATTGTTTCTGTTTTCTTGCCCTAGTGGTACCTGACGGTATCGTATGGCGCTGGTAGATCGATCCTACGGTTGATCGTAGTGGCATCCTTTTGCTAGGCCATGATTATCTCCCTCGTCATTCGGTTTCAGTTCGGCCGACTACTTACGCACTGCCGACGACGAATCGGTGATTATTTTCGAAGCTGCGCTTAACGGCTAAAGTGTACTCATGCATGCGCGATCTTAGTCGTTTGTCGGTCATACCGAAGTAATTGGCCGGGCAGTCTAGACAGGTGGCATGGTAAACAACTCCTGACGTGTCCTCAGGCGGTAGCCGCCTCTTTGACTGCATCAGCAAGCGCCGGATCATGGCCTCTGGCCTGTGGCCAAGGCCCACATTGAGGGGTCTTAGCATGCGTTCAGTGGCCTCGGATAGGTCTCTCACGTAGCGCAGGGCAAGAAGGAGTTCGGGCCGTTGATTTTATTCACCGTCCGAGTTTGTGTGCCTTCGATACAAGCATTTTTTTAGGAAGCATCGCGAGTATCCATTGGAGAGGAAGAGTTGCATAGGGCCTTTCACTCTCGCAGCTTCTCGGCCTGAGTTGTGGTTTGTGTTGATGCGTAGCAAGATTGTCCGGGCGCAATTGTGTTGATACAACAGGGAGTGATTGCTGTTGTAGTGAAGGATTTTCTCCGTGTTTGTCGCTTTTCGAAAGATGCTTGTGTGTGTCGGTCATACCGAAGTAAGTGGCCGGGCAGTCTAGACAGGTGGCATGGTAAACAACTCCTGACGTGTCCTCAGGCGGTAGCCGCCTCTTTGACCGCATCAGCAAGCGCCGGATCATGGCTTCTGGCCTGCAGGCCAAGGCCCACATTGAGGGTCTTAGCATGCGTTCCAGTGGCCTCGGATAGGTCTCACGTAGCGCAGGGCAAGAAGGAGTTCGGGCCGTTGATTTTATTCACCGTCCGAGTTTGTGTGCCTTCGATACGATTTTTTGAGCAGGCCAGGGAGCATAGGGCTTTTAGGACATCGCGAGTATCCATTGGAGAGGAAGAGTTGCATCAGGGCCTTTCACCTCGCAAGCTTCTCGGCCTGGAGTTGTGGTTTGTATTGATGCGTATAGCAAGATTGTCCGGGCGCAATTGTGTTGATACAACAGGGAGTGATTGCTGTTGTAGTGAAGGATTTTCTCCGTGTTTGTCGCTTTTCGAAAGATGCTTGTGTGTGTCGGTCATACCGAAGTAAGTGGCCGGGCAGTCTAGACAGGTGGCATGGTAAACAACTCCTGACGTGTCCTCAGGCGGTAGCCACCTCTTTGGCTGCATCAGCAAGCGCCGGATCATGGCCTCTGGCCTGTGACCAAGGCCCACATTGAGGGGTTTTAGCATGCTTTCAGTGGCCTCGGATAGGTCTCTAATGTAGGGCAGGGCACGGAGGATGTCGGGTTTTTGTTTATGCTCACCACCTGTCTTCCGCGTGCCTTTTGTTATGGAGAGGAGAGAGAGAGAGAGAGAGAGAGAGAGAGAGAGAGAGAGAGAGAGAGAGAGAGAGAGAGAGAGAGAGAGAGAGAGAGAGAGCGACATTTATTCTTGGAAGTATCATTTAAAATTTTCAGCAAAAATATAAATGTCTCCATTCACTAAGATAATAGGATAAGTAAACATAATATGCAGGAATCAAAGAGTCAAAAATGGACTTCTAACGGGGAGACAGTTCTGGCCTCAGCTTTTTTATTTCAGTCTCTTCACACGTAAGGTAGCGTGCTAGAAATTGCAAAACGGAGCGCTGGTATGCCGTTGTACGGCAGGCTATATGGCGAAAGCCTCGGCGCATCGGACGGGAAGACTTCACAGCAATCAGCTCAGAGTGAAAGGAGGTGGGTTACATCATCAAGGATTCGCCCAGCAAATTGTTTGACTGTCGTAAAGTGCCGTTTTGCTATCAAATCCACTAAAACAGTATAAGAAACACCAGCAGCAGAAGAGAGCATTCGGAGAATGCGTTTTGAAATCAAAAAATCATTTTTAAGCAAGGCTGGAAACATCACGGGAGAGCAATAAATGATGAGGGGAAGAACACATGCCTTTATAAATCGCCAGATAAGGGCCTGAGGTGTGTGATATGAACGAAAACGGCGAATATGATATAGAAGTTTACGAATTTTTGTAAAAAGAGCATCAATCTGTTGGGAGAATGAAAGATTCGATGTCAGAGTAACGCCAAGATACCGAAAAGAGGATACCTCGTTGGGAAGGACGGCTGAGAAGTGAGAACTAGGGGATGGTCGCAGGTGAAAAACACATTGGACAGACTTCTCATGGTTCAGTTGAAGGCCATTTTCTGACGACCAGGCTGAAACATGGTCGAGGCCATCCTTCAGACACTGGAGATGTGTCTGATTTGTAAGAGGATGACCAACAACCATGTCGTCGGCATATTTGATGCACAGACAATCGTTTGGTGATCTCAAATCATCAGAGTGAAGGAAGAAGAGGTTAGGGGATAAGATTGCACCTTGAAGAACACCGCAGTTGTTTGGAAGGACAGTAGACTTCCGCGTGCCGGATTGTACGAATTGAGTGCGGGAAGTAAAATAATCTTCGAGCCAAGAGACAACTCAGCCGGGAGAGCCAGACGCAGATGTTTTATTAAGGAGGAGATGGCGCGGGATGGTGATCATGCATGCGCGATCTTAGTCGTTTGTCAGTCATACCGAAGTAATTGGCCGGGCAGTCTAGACAGTTGGTACGATAAACAACTCCTGACGTGTCCCGCAGGCGGTAGCCGCCCCTTGGGCTGCATCAGCAAGCGCCGGATCGTGACCTCTGGCCTGTGACCAGGGCCGACATTGAGGGGTCTTAGTATGCGTTCAGTGGCCTCGTATAGGTCTCTCAAGTAGGGTAGGGCACGGAGGAGTTCGGGCCTTTGTTTCTGTTCCCAGTCGGTCTTCGTGTTCCGTCGATATCAACAAGTAATATCTGAAAACGATTGACGGCAGATGAAACTATATGATGCTGCCGTAACACGCTTCTATGGTTTATCAAAAATTCACAAACAAAACGTTCCCTTCCAGCCAATCGTGACACTGAATGGCACGCCTACATACGGGCTGGCTAAATGGTTTGCTAAACATTTGAGGAAGCTGACCGAGGGCTCAGAACACACTACTGTATCCTCATAAAACTTCCTAAGAAACCACAGAGGCATCAAAGTAGCCCCCGATGAAACAACGGTATTGTTTGAGGTCGTCTCCCTCTTCACGTTCATCCTTAAAGAATTAGCCACTAGCTTCATCAGCGATCTACTAAAGAGAAGGTACGATGAAGATGAAAATCCTTATTAAATGAAGCATGCGATGAATTTACTGGACTACTGCTTGACCACGTACTTCACATTTAACGGCCAGGTTTACGATCAAATCCAGGGAAACTCCGATGGGCTCTACGATCTCCGGCTACCTCGCAGAGGAACTAGAAACGCGAGTCTTTCCGTCTCACAATCCAAAATTTTTGACGCGCTACGTGGACAGCAACTTTGTTTTCATGCGTCGAGACGCGAGAGAGGCTTTTAAAAATACATTGAACTCTATTTTTCCCGAAATTCAATTTCCAATGAAGGGAGAGAAAGACGGTGAAATCCCTTTCCGCGATGTCAAGCTGTCGAGGCAGGAAGATGGAGCCCTACACACAAGCATCTTTTGAAAAGCGACAAACACGGAGAAAATCCTTCACTACAACAGCAATCACTCCCTGTTGCATCAACAAAATTGCGCCCGGACAATCTTGCTACGCATCAACACAAACCGCATCTCAGGCCGAGAAGCTGCGAGAACGAAAGGCCCTATGCAACTCTTCCTCTCCAATGGATACTCGAAGGCAATGTATCGAAGGCACACAAACTCCGACGGTGAAATAAAATCAACGGCCCGAACTCCTCATTGCCCTGCCCTACGTGAGAGACCTATCCGAGGCCACTGAACGCAGGCTAAGACCCCACAATGTGGCCCTTGGTTACAGGCCAGAGGCCACAATCCGGCGCTTACTGATGCAGCCCAAGGGGCGGCTACCGCCTGGAGACACGACAGTCTAGACTGGTCGGCCAATTACTTCAGTATGACCGACAAACGACTAAGATCGCGCATGCATGAGTACACTTTGGTTGCTAAGCGAAAGGACATACGACCGCATGTCGCCATGCGCAGCCTCGAAAATAATCACCAATTTGGCTTCGACAGTGCACAAGTAGTTGGTCGAGCCGAAACTGAAATAGCGAGGGAGATAATCGAGGCCTGGCAATCGGCTGCCAACTCGATCAACCGCAGGATCGACCTACCAGCGTCGTACGAGGCCGTCAGAAACCACTTAGACAGGGAGAGAGAACCAATGAGAACAGAACCTGGTGGAACTATCAGCATTGGGTAACAAAATACCTATTTAAACTATGTATTTCCCATTTTAACTATCTTTCATGCGCTAAATAACGAGTATGAAATGTTAGGTGATGATTGAATAATCCTCCCAGAGATCGCCTTACCTTTTAGTTCCATATATATATGATACGAAGGCGCACAGTGATGGGTTACAGGGTTCACTAGCCCCGTCCATATAGAAGGAGACGTTAATAGGATCGTTGGGGAGGATGATTTAATAAGCCCACATTTAAGTACTTGAATATGTCCTCGTAGATACAAAACATTGAAAACGCATAGTTCAAACAGGTCCAGTGGCGATTCCGTCGTCATGCCTTCGTATCATATATATATGGGTTCGATCTCTGGGGCGGTTGATTCCAATCATCCTGTGTTCCGTTGATTCGATATAGTTCGTCGTTCCACCAGGTTCTGTTCTCGTGGTTCTCTCCTGTCTGGTTCTGGTCGGTCGATCCTGCGGTTGTCAGGTGTGCTCCTCACTCATTTCTGTCCTCTGTCTGTCTGTCGTCTGTGTGTGTCATCTGTGCGTGTCGGCTGTTGTGTGTCATGTCCGTGGTGTCGGTGTGTCTGTGTGTGGTTGTGCTGTGTCTTTGTGTTATCTCGTTCGTTGTGGCTGCTGTCTTCCTCCGTGGTCCGCTGCTCGTGGCCTCGTGTGGCTGTGGCGTGTGCTGTGTCTGGCTGTCTCGTGTCGCTCATCCTCTACCGTGTTGTGCTCATTTCGTTTGTGTGGCGGCGTTGATTATTTGTCTGCAGCTCACTGCTGTGGTCTCACTCGGTGCGTTTCAGTCGTTTCTGGCCTCATTTCCTCGTGGTCATGGGGCTGTCCATGTGTTTCATTCCTCGTTGTGTCTCTTCGTGTCACCGTTGTCTGTGTGTCTCGGCTGTGTTGTGGTTGGCTGGTGTTGTGTCTCCTTCCTGGGCAGTGTCTTTCCGTCCGGCCTCTGGCTGTCTTCTGTGGTGTCTCTGTATATATATATATATATATATATATATATATGTATATGTATATATATATATATATGTATATATGTATATATATATGTATATATATGTATATGTATATATATGTATATGTATGTATATATATATGTATATGTATATATGTATATATGTATATGTATATATATATATATATATATATATATGTATGAGGGGCAGTTGGTTGGACAGGGCCGGGCGTCATCGTTATGCGTTGGGACCTGTCGGGGGATGCTGGAGGCTGCTGGAAGACCATCAGTGTGGACGGTTCTGGATGGAGATGTGGATCCGGTGCATTAGGGGAGTTGGGGACACGTC
>WEDG01010299.1:0-42706 GCA_017591395.1 Schistocephalus solidus | reverse complement strand
ATCGAGATACTATTTTTTTGCTACCCCAACTCGCAATTACAAATAGGAAATTCAAAGGTGACTAACCTTCATCTCCCTCAAATATACTTATACTGATACTGAAGTAAATATAAATCTATTTTATGCTTAATACCGCTGCCGTGTCCGCCATTACAACGACCTGGGGAAGTCCTACAAGGCACCGATAACTCCCTGCAAAACGATTATCTACAAAAATCTAGGTGAGGTGAGGCTCTTTAACGTTTGAACGCATAAAACAAATTCGCACAAAAGTTTACATGTATTTATATTATAGTAGGCTGATATTGGGGCGCAAAACGCAAATCCTTATAGTAAGAGGTACTGTGTAGCGATCATTACTTATTGATCGTGAGGGTAAATGGACCACACTGAAGCTTTTTCAAATGCGTTCTGTAATTCCCAATTTTCGACGTTTTCTGAATTTCAAAAGAGTCTCTATGATTTTCAAGAAGTAAGTGTGCTTCAGTTATAACTCTTGCAGTCGACTGGGTCGAGATTTATTTTTAAAAGAACGTTCTTGTTTCCCCTTGATTCACCTCGAAGGGGGACCTTAGTATATAAGTCCATACATTACGTATGCTCCGAAAACAAGCAACGGTAGGAGCTTAGCATCGTTTATTTTTGCAGTACAGGAACACAATGCTCGGCGTTTTTTACGGTTGGTTGTCGAAATGGGTTCCTGTATGTATCAAAATACGACATGGTGCATAACCATAAAATGATAATTTTGCCAGCCGTAGTGTTGAAGACTGAAGGTATTTCCGGTCTATCATGGCATTTTTGTAGAATATGCCGTCATCACTGATTACACATTATTGTTTATGAAGATGTTTCCCTCCTTAGTTTTCAATTCATTTGCTGAGCTTGACTCAAAAATGGAGGAATTCCAGGCTGTATGACAACCATTTTTATATCTTATATTTTATAAAGAAAACGGGCTGTATGTACGCTAAAAGACATACTTGTCCATGGTCGAAAGAAGAGCCCGGCAAACAACGACTAGTCTACAAAAAGTTCAATTATGAATGTTTTCACTTTGGTTATAGCAAGCGAACAATGGATGGTCACGAAAACAAGTAATCTCATATCTTATCATAAAAAAAATTTAAGAACTCTAAAAACGGGTTGTAAATCAGTTATCTATGTCACTTGCCGTAATGACCAATTGCTCATTGGGCGCTTCGACATGAGACATAACCACCCGATTTCGGGTTCTTCTGGAAATGTTTACCGACGAAATCGTCGGCTGAATGCTGATCAACAGGCCGCCATCAAGGAACATCTTAAATCAGACCCTCAAGTGTTCATGCTAAAGGAATACATACAGAGTATCTTGTCTGTTTTTGTTTTACATCCTTTTCTTAGATTCTTTTCACGTCTATATGACAACATCTGAAGTCCGGAATCTCAAAAGAAAATTACAACCTCGGAAAATTGCAAAAGCAGCCATTGGGTCCACTTTAAAAAAGCTTCAAGAACAAGGAATGTTGGAATTGCTGGTTGACGAAGAGGGCACTTACCAGCTGATTGCATTCACTACACCGGAACTTATAAAAGGGTTCCACCAATATCCGGAAGTAATTCAGATTGAGGAGGTTCGTCTCTCAAGTGATCATCCCTACTCCATATACTGCGTTTCAATCGTTGACCGTGATGTGCAGACCCGAGCAGTTTTTTTCGCCTTTTTATTCAACAAGGGTGAAAAAATCTTTCGGCACATGCTAAAAGCCTTCAAAAATTTGATGGGTCTTAAGGTAGATGAACTGGAAACCGTATGTATTGACATAGAGTCCGCGAAGTCGCATGTTGTTCGGCAGGAACTATCCTGGTCCAGGCTCCTCCTACGCCAGGTACTGGTGCTTAAAGATGTTAAGAGTCAAATCAATCCCGATATGCAATGTGGTGAAAAAGCCCTATTCCAATATTTTTATACGGCTCTTACAACTCAATCTCGCTCAACTTACCTGAGGTGTCTTGAAGACATAATAAGTGCATCTCCTGCACTATGGGAGTATATAAATGACACCTGGATACCGTGCGCAGATCAGTGGGCTGAGCACCTACGACTTTCGCAGGTCACTTTTGGTGTGGACAAAAGAAGCAATTGGAGCGAGACTTTTGAGCCTCTCCACTCTGCTTTTAATGAGGACTCCACTATAGACGATTGCGCAGACGTCCTACTGGATCTTGCGCTGCGGAAAGGCACAAATTCATCTTGCTATGATCAAAACCCTGTCGCACACTACCCTGGGCAACCGGAAGATATAAAGACACTGCTTCGGTTGATTTCTGAACCGTCGGCCAGGTGCGTGCTTAACCATCTTAGTGAGCCTGCTGGTGAAAATGTCCTCACCCTTCTCTCAGAACGCAAATGTTTTTGTTCCTTCAATCGTCAGTGGCGCCTGCCTTGTTCCCACCTAATAGCAGCTGCGCGGGCTGGATACGTTCCACTACAGAGTCTACTAAAGGATTCCCGCTGGCTAGTTATTTGGCCATCAGCGGAAGAGGTGCTCCCTAGGTCGCCAGTCTTGCATTTCGCAGATCAGGGCTGGTTTCGCGACGCCAAATTCTCGCGCACTTCGCGCTTGCAGACTCTGCAGGACCTGGCTGTTACATCTGAATCTGAAAAGTTGCAAAGACGGGCGAAAGAATTCGATGCAACAAATAGCAAATGGCTTTTTGAAGGTGCAAATGAGAGACGTAGCTATTCTGCCCTTCTTCGAAACCACTTCCAGTAATCTAGCCAAAGGTGCTTAACTCATCAGTGCTCAATTTCGTTTGTCCTGTCTTTCTCCCTTGTATATTTTATGATTCCATCTGTACATACACTATTTCCAGTATCCTTTCCTAAGTCTGATGGTGTCTTCTGATATTTGTGCCTACGCGTAGTTTCCGTGCGTATTAGGAAGCCCAAAGGAGGAATGCTAGTATGCGAATTAAGAATTTCACGCATCCATCCGTTGCCTAGCGGCTACGCTAGCCATTCGGCAGATGTACTGGTTACTTGAAGTTCATCCAGATATTATCTCCCGTTTCCCACCTCGCTAGCTCTCCATTTGAATCACCCATCGGCCTGATCGGTCACTTAATTTGAGACCTGCGCAACAAAGTCAGAAGCCCCAAAATACGCCCATCTCATCTGCGCGCATCTTTCTCCGGGACGTCACATGGCAGATACTGCATATCTTACTTAGTTGAGAAGCATTTCCTCGGTGTAACTTAGTCATGGACTGGGAACCAGTTCGCGTTTCACGCAGAGACTGGTCATTCGGCCATGTCAGCCCCTACACCAAACCGAAACACAAGTTCGCTGACAGACTAAATGAACAGGAGGTAAGGCCAATACTGGGATTCATTCCTGTGTAAAATCACTGCATTTCCCTCTATACTAGGTTCGATGCTCCTTAATCCATCACAATACTCCGTCCGAGATGGCTCGGAAGGTGGTTCACTGCCAGGATATCACGCTCCCTCTTTGCCTGGCTCTTATAGCTTTCTCACGACGTGAAGCACGAACATGTCACACAATAATTTGAGACATGTGTTGGGGATCAGGTGGCGTGTGATACGCGTAGACAGGCTGTTTAGATTTCAGTCGCATCACGCAAACCGAGGTCCGATCCTTTAGACAGTCTTAGCATAGGGACAAGTGACTAGGGGAGGAGAGTGTGGTGAATGTTGATCAAATCTCTCTCACTAAACGAATTTGTGTGCAAGTCAATGCGGCTAGGCCAAAGATCGTGATACACGCGGTGGACGTCGTCGTTTGTGCCTGTAAGAGACAAATAGATTAAAGGGGAAAAATGTGCGCGAGAGAATCTGCGGTGCTGACTGCTTTCGCGGCAGTACTCTTGGATGTTGTTGTCAGTGAATATCTGGACGTCTGCGCATCTTTGTTGCATTCGGTAAAGCCAATTGTTCGGGTTGTAAGATATGCGCGTTTGGTAGTGCTTACAATGGATTTTGGTATTCTTGAGACGAAACGACAGTGAAGTGGGTTCACACCATTCCGTCTGTCGTTCACACCAAACGTAAATGCCCGTACACGCGATGCGCTAGTCGTTAATACCGGTGTTGGCAACCTTCCGTATATTCTAGCTAAATTAATGATATGCGATCGCTTTTTTCAGGCATTCATACGACTACACTGATCCACGCAGTGGTTTGATTTAAAGGCGCATAGTGAACAGATACGACTGGCGTGAAGAATGTTGACTGGGCCTCCTGGCACCAATCCCCTATGCAGGCTGCAATATATAAACGTTTTGCGTCAGGCCTCTACGTGATCACAGAAAGGGCCAGCTAGCGCTGTGCATGCATTACTGGCGGTTTCCACTGTGTCCTGTGGGCCCCATTGCTATTGGGTAGAACGTTTCCAGTCAGTGGGCAAGTGGGAGGGGTGGTGTTTTTCGTAACGAGTGGGTCGGTCTTGTTGACATTGGTGCGTACAAAGGTCAACATGGGTCTTGAACGGGTGTTAATAGTTGGGACATAACGACAGAGGCTGAATTTTAGTGACCTTGGTTCATAGTATTCCAATATTTAGCGTTTTCCGCTTCGCTTTGGCTCACTGCATTTGTTTAGTTACGAGGACTGCTGCTCCACTTCTCATGGTAAATGGTTAAACTTGAGGATCCTGAGCGGGACTTACGTAGATATTTCGACTGATCCTCATATAATTCAGCCAGGCTGAAGCGGCCCTACCAAGGCCGCCTGTTGCAATACTGCACCTCTGTGCTAGTCACAGTCTGGTTCTTGACCAATCAAAACTATTTAAAGTGATCAACCAACTTCAAGGTCGGCTCAGACGTTTTCTCTCGCGGAGTCGGATGCGCATCCTCTTCCAGCTGCCATCTCCCTCCAGTTCATTATCTATGCAGAGTGCAATACTCTCTTTCTCTCTCTACTGGCATCCAACGCTGCTCTTCTGGACCGCGCCTGAAGGTCGTAGCGGCTTAAGTCTGCCCATGATGTTAGCTGTCGCGAAAAGGTTTGCAGCATCCCTATGTTATCGTTTGTCGTCTACCTCCTAAGTAATTTTGGCGAGGCCACCATACAGGAAACGATGTGTCGGACACTTATAATCTATCCTCTTGAAGAGGCCAATTATTCGGAGTCAAATCTTATTCCTTACCATGTAAGCTGAGTCCATGAATGTCCGGAACTTCCTCTGTCACGTTGTGTTTGCTACGGCTTCAATAAAGATGATTCAGCCTTCTCGTCTGGTCTTGATAATGTTCCACATCATCGGCCTACTGAGGACGGTGTGCTAGATGCAACGCAAGTCTACTATCACATAAACTAATTCACGCACAACTCACTGTCGCTGCGCCCGCACTGTAGTATGGGAAACGGTGGATATCGTTGGAATCAACGGTCGTCATGTCGGTTTTTATTCAAACAAAGCCGTCAATCCCCCGCTCGTTGGTTCCAAATTTTTAAATTCGGTATTTGAGTGTGCCACAAGTAACTTGCCTTTCGTCTAGCAATTGACAGTACTGCATTTTAAATTCTTTTCTTTGCCTTACACATAGGAGAATAACGTCAGCTGAAAACTACTCGTAAGCCAGTGAGGCAATCCAGCAAAACTCGCGTTCTTATGAACTTTAGACTCCTGTTACCAGGGGCTTCAGTGGAAAGCAGTAAAAGCCTATTTAAGCAGACGCATCTAATTCTCAGATGCTCCGATGTTTCTTACGTGGTTTAATAACAAAAAGTGAACGCTTTTCTATGAAGTTCACAGCGGTCACCTGCTTAACCAGAAGATCAAAAGATCACAGGTAGAAAATGGCAGCAGCAGTAGCGCCCTCGGAAAGCTGTAGACAGCTGCTGGCCAAGACATATTTGGAGCTAGATTGCTGTCCAGTAAATGCCAGTTATCCGCGACCCAGCAGGCACATCTGCATCAGAAAACGTATCTTCATTAAAAATGGGTTTCAGGCGCAAAACGCGTACAAGAAAGACCCCCTCCACCATGGGATCAAAATTGGCCTTGTGTACAAATTGGGGAGGAGCGTTAAAATGGTACTATTTGGAGTCGGCGAAGGATGAAGCTTCTGCATTCGTGCCTGAGTACTCACGCAGATATAACAGGCGACTTCCACGACGTCGAATAGCATATGGGAGAAGAGGTGGCTTGCGCAGACTGATCCCGAGACCACCCGGGGTCCAGGCCATGAGGTGAATTAACCCCTTCTCCCTTGCTGGAGATTCGCTCGAAGAGGATTCCTTGTCAACAATTGTTTGTTTGCCGGCAACTGACACCCAACCTGAGAAAACGTTAAGGTAAGATGCGCGTGAGTGGTCGTCGAGGCAGGATATTATGTAAACATCTCTGAAGGGACTTCTTCATAAAAAAAGCAATTAAGAATAAAATTCGGAGAAAAAAACAAAGGGGACTGGAATAGTCGTTTCTGGCTTATTCGCCATCATCAGCCATCCATACTTAACCATCCTTGGCAATCCAAAATAACGATTGGAAATAAGTTAGATTAATCGAAAACGGCACCGCAAAGCGGTTTACCTGTGTGAAGAAGTCTCTGTAGCTGAAATATCGATAGAACAGCAGGTGGCGTACCTCCTGAAATTCTGAAAGTTGAGTTGGACTTAAGTGGGACTGTAATCTCGACCATTACGCAGCATAAACTCACAATATCAGGCATTCAAAGGAAATTAAAGCGACGGCAGAATAGCGTAGTACAGTGACTTTTATTGCGTGATCTGACCGCAGTTCGATCGTCGATTACGAACAGGGTCATCAGTGACCCATAACAGGGTGCGCGCAGGGGTGGTGACTAGTGTGTTATCTTCTTTGCAGTGATAATAGCCATGCGCTCCATCTACCCCGCTTCCTCCTGGTCTGGTATCCAGACAGAGTTCCGAAGACCGGAGGTGGAATCGTGCGCTAATGGCTGACGTGGATAGACCCTGCGCCTATGCGTTACATTGCACCTCATATGTGTGGCATTTGTACTGAGGTGCGCATCCCCAATAACTCCTGTCGTGCCTGATCTGGCTTCCATGTTGGTCCAGTGCATTTACGTCATGACCCATTTTAGGGGTGAAATACGCGGGGCTCCACCAGGACGTCTGTGGTCGGAAAATCGCAGTTAGTGGAGACTCCGCCTACGAGAGCGACAGCACAGCTGCCCCTTCTCGACTGACCGGATCAGCCTGCATACACGATTCAACCCGGCGGTAGACACTATTCGTCTTCAGATTTGCAAAGTTGACAGCTCTCGGATGAAAATCAGAGACCTTCAAGTTGCTCACCGGATCATGTTTGAGTTCTCGTTGCAACTTGATTACTGCAAACTGCAGTATTCAGAAAAGCTACTACATGTTCACAACAATCACTCTCTGCCTCAAAAACGTAGTTGCGTCCAAAACTCTAATACAAAGCGTTGAAATGCATCACAGCACGAAAGCCTCCAAAAGATCCAAACGGCAATCCCTTCATGACCTCTTCCGAGCTAATGGATACCCAAGCTCTTTTATCAATTAAGCAAGCACCGAGTGAACAGACGACGGACAAAAGAACAACAACCCAATGTCTTGAGAGTCATTACCTACATAAAAAGTGTGTCTGAGGCAGTCTGTTACGACTGTTACAACTGTTACAACTCACCGGTATAGGCATAGCCCAACGACCCCAGACGGCAATTCGCTGCCATGTTATGCAACCTATGGAAAGACAGCTCCCTACCGAAACCTCTGCAGTTGTCTACCACATATGTTGCAATCCTGTTGCCTGCAACTACGTTGGGGAAACTGGACGAAAAATTGCAAATCTGCCTACATGAGCACAAATTGGCGGGTTGGAGACTAGCCCCAAACTCACAGCCTTCAACCCATATTGGAGAGACTGGTCATAGTTTTCACATTCGAGGAGCGAACATCTTAGGCCGAAGCACCTCAAAAGCTAAACGACTGACGCTTGAGTCATTGTATTCAGGTGCCAACTATCAACAAGCATCTAGACCTTCCTGCGACTAAGGAGCTTCTGCGTCATTAAGTGCATAAAGACCAGGAAAAGTTGATCACATCGAACTTAAGAAACGTGAGCGAAGACGACCCCGCAACGAACCCGCCAGAAGAGGAGGAAGGCTTTTAAGTACCCTCCACCGAGGTGAAAAAGCGCAACACCAGTGGCCAGCAAGCTGAAAAAACACCTGCACGAAGATTAAGGCAGAGAATGAGAAAAAAAATCGATCAGTTCGAGGTCGACAGGTTCGATCAGCCACTTATAACTCTGATCGCCAGTGACAGTAAACACTTTGATACTGGAGAGCCAGCCAAACTCTCTGAAAAGTCAGCGAGAATTCAAACCACTTACGGTGAGCAACTTTAAGTTCTTTCACTGCCTGTCTTCGTCTGGCTTAGGTAATCAGATGAAGCGATTGGTAGTATGGCTGCTGCGCTGAGCACAGGTTAGTGGAGACAGAGATTGGGCTTGGGCGCCTGAGATATAACACCTAGTGCAACAGGGCACTCAGTCACGAAGATTTAAACCTCGACCTAGACACAGAAGCCAATAAGGGAAAGACTCGCGATGGAGAGAGGAAAGATTTGTATGGCCAGTTTTGAATTATTAGTCGTGGTTATGAAGAGCTTTTAAACCTAGCACTTGTACCGTTGGGCTACAGTCCTTGTCTTGCCTTGGCGGTTGCGATTGATGGAAGGCCGTTCGCCAATCACTTACTATGAAATACCGCAATTTATTTTTAATCCAGTAAAATATACTTTTTCTCAAAAACGGCTGGAACATATATTATGCAATCACGGGAATTATGATGGGTTGGCGTTTTACATGGTTAATACGTTATGCACAAACGGAGCAAATGCGCACCAGTTGCAGGAACATTTGTTGATGTTTCATTCACGCTGCAAATTGATCCGGGTAACTTAGTGCACAACCCCGTCTCCTACCCCCAACGAAATGCATTAAAGGCATGTCGCACTTCAAGAAACGACGCGCGGGTACTGCCATTAGGTTGTAAAAGGTTTCCGTAGAGCTGCGTCTGCTTCTCAGGCACATTACCGCTGCAAAGACAGGACGGCTGTCAACATGAGCGGGAAGCTGCGCACGTCGACCGCCTGCCCCGCCATCAGTAACTCACGATGCGCAGCCTTGTCGTTGGTACCGCGGCCTTCACGGTAGCCATTCCTGTCCGTGCTTGCTACCCTCCGCTTACGAGCCCCTGTCGAATAAAGACTGCTCACAGAAAACCGATCTCCCAGACGTCTGGGTTGGGTAAGAGCTATCGCAGTAAATCTTACTCAACAGGTTAATGGTATTGGTAACAAGCATGATTAAATTGACAAGCTGATAGAGATCTAGCACAAGGAACTCAAGGCCGACAAAAATATTGTTATAGTGCCTGCGGAAAAAGTGCGTTCAACGGTCGTATGTGACATCCAAGTTCATCAGTGCATTGAAGTGCCTACCTCACAAGTGGGAAGTATCATCATTGGCGTATTCTGGAACATTATCTGGTGACCCATTCGTGTGCGGCACAGGTAGATAGATTGTTCTAACTTTGTCAGCCAATGCGCCCAACCCCACACCCAGATGGATGGTAGGTTCGGATAGTCAACTGGTGCATAGGAGATTGATGAGTGTGCGGTCGAAACTGGGAAACCCATCACAACGAAAAACTAACACATTCCTCATTATAATAAAACTGACGCGCTCAGAACTTTCCTGACACGCCATAAGTCGTGGCATGGATAAAGCGCTAACTCACGGCCAACTGGCGGGATAAGGCAGTCTCCACGATTAGTAAATGTGAGGTGGCCGACTGAAGGGGCTGAGTGAGGCTTAAGGGCTCCTTAATATGGTTTTTATAGCACTCCCACACGTGAGATCCGAGACGCTATCTGAAATTCTAATGGCCCTGCGGGACCAAGTTGTGTGCGGCAGGCGTAGACGGACGGCCTAGCTTTTTCATACTTTTCTCTTGAAGTCTTGTCTTGCTATCCAAGCCTGGTAGGTAAAGGATAAGATTGTGGTAGTTGCTATCCGCCGGTGATGCGCCCACTACTTGGATCATACGGCTGAATTCGTCGCTTTTGACGGTCGAACTGTCACACCAATGACGTCAACGACTCCGAAGACAGCCATTGTGGTTGGGAGGTCACACATACACGGGTGTAAGTTGAAAGAATGAAAATCAGTGTGAGGGAATTACCTGCACCGGAAAGAATGACATCTGCTGTGGAGGTGTCCAAGTCAGAGGGCTGTATGGGAGATATTTCCACACCAGACATGGCCGGAATGGAGACATTTGTCTGACTTGGCTCGGTCGACGGGCCCGGTCCCAAATACTGGGCATAATCCTGAAGATAGCTGTCGACCTCACGGGTCTCCACGACGTGCACTGGCAGGCGAGTGTGCGTCGTCAGGTAAACTGGCCCGGAAGCCTAGGCAACAGAGCGTGATAAGTGCATCACCTTGTACTATGCAACAACTGCTACAGAGGGCAATAGGGATGCTCTTTAATAGTTTTTTTTGATAGAGGTGAATAATTCACCAATTTTACAGAACTCGGCGAAGTCAGTAGGATTCGAACCCAGGACAGCAAGGACGGTCAACGGTACAAGGTCACGACCGAGAGCCTCGAGTTACCTGCCCAACCTGCTGCAACGTATCAAATTCACAAATTCTGATACAGTGATCCTGACAGTCATCTGGTGGATTCTATAGTGATTTCTTAGGAAAACCTGCGTAAAAGGCACCTTACTATTTCTGATAGAAGCGAACAGGCGGGTTCCTGGAAATAGCTCAGAAGAAGAAAAAGCAATCACAGGAACATGGTGTTTATTGGCCTGACGTTTCGGAGTCTCTCTCGAACCCATCCTCAGAGACAGTTTCAGAAAATGGTACTTGGGGCACAGGTTGAGCAGTAATTCTAGGGCCTGGTTGCCAGGCAACCACAGGCCTACTTTCGCTGGTAGTCCTTGTGTTCATCGCTGGGGTCGTAGTTAATGCGATGGTTGCTTTTTGGTCCGTACCCGAGTCGTTAATTGCCATAATTTCATCATCGTTGTCGATTCCTGGCGTGACAATTCCTCGCCAATTTGGCTCGCTGTCCACGGGATAACTTGTCACCCGCATCCTCTCCGCGTGGCTAGCAATGTTGCCCAGACAAAATCGCAGCACAGGATATGGAGCCACAAGATAATCGCGCTTATTAATCGACTGCGGGCCAAACCTGCAAACATGATTGTGGCAGTGGAGTCAATTCTCAACCAGACGGAAGCAACAGACGAAACAACGAACCATATCTGACACCAAGTGCCTTTCCTGCTCATAGCTCATAGGCCAAGCGAAGTGCCCTCTAAGGTCGAAAGCGATGCACAAAGGGAACGGCAGGCCGATAAAATATTGTTATAGTGCCTGCGGACTAGGGGCGTTCCACGGTCGTATTGGACAGGTCAAACTACCTTCACAAAGCTAAAAGTTTGCTGGAGGATCGCCAGTTCTACGTCCCATGTGAAACCAACCCTGTAAAAACGCTGACACGCGAAATCAATTCGACGTTGTTGGCACTACAGAACTCAGGTGCATTATCGCCGATCGACCGCCACATGGTCAGAGCAAAATACACGGCCTTAGTCTGATTATATGGTTTTCTAAAATTGCACAAAGGGGCGTTTCCCTCCGGTCTATTCGGTAGTAGTTTCATCCCAAGGTATTTTAAATTCCAGTTTTTTTTAAATTTTCAGTCATTAATCCTGAGAGGTGTCTTTGCCTAGTCAGGGATGCAACTCCAAAACAGTGAATTTTCTAGTGACTATGGATAAACAAACTGATTTAGCAAATGCGTTCATCCACTACCCCGCGGACCATAGGTCACTGAAACTTGCGACCTCATCAATGCAGGTGATATCAGTCAGCCGCGTCTTGCACAGGACCTAATTGCTATGCGACTACATAACGATTAAAATTGGCGGCTCCCACGGTTATTTTGCTTGGCCTTTATCACCCACATCCGAGTGGCTACGTTTTCATTGCCAATATCCGATATTAGTGTGGTAATTATTCTGCCATTTGGCTCATTCGTACTGTCGCCTGAGAAGCAGTGTTCACCTGCAGGTTGGTAGGGCCAAGTCTTAATGGTTGATGGAGTGGGAAATAAAGTTGCACACAGGGAGAAACTGTGAACTGGAGGACGACAAGGCAAGTAGCTCGCAGTTCACGCGGCTGTCACCGTTCGCGAAAAGTTCGACCTTATCGAAGTTGCAAGCGTGGTCAGGTTCCGTCAAATAGGCCACGAGTTGACACTTGGCATCTCAATTCTCGTCACTGCTGCCGCTGCTGCTTAAGAAAACTAAGCTCAATATCCGGGGCTCTAGGGGTCCGAAACTGGTACGCAAGAGCTGATGACTAGTATAAACTCTCTGGCCTCCGGTGATGGTGCCTAAGAATCACCGTATGATTTACTTGATGTGATAACAGTAGCAACAGTCGCCTGTCACATAAGGGCACACAGTGGTCGCCGGAAATCATGGTAAATCGAACTCTTTAAATGAGGTACAAAGAAGAGGACTAGAAAGGACTACCACTAGTGATTATTGCCACCTTTCTTAAGTGGTATTTTATGCGGAGGAGCCTACGCAAGGAGACTTGAGAGGATCTGACGACAAGCTGAGGTAGACTAATAATCCCCCGCCATGAAAATAAATAGGTGCCAAAAGCTAGAAATGCTCCAAGCGTACGGTTACTGCACTAACCTCCCAACGTCACCAATGCTGCGAGGGTATACCTCACCTTCAAATGCCAAGGTCGATTGAGCAGAATTCGATGTCGAACTCATGGTGGTAGTACGCATGAGTGATATTAGTCTAGAAGCCTTAATTCCACCGGGAACGGTAAAACAAATCCAGACAAGCTAGCGGAAGAACGTCCAAGACAACTGCGCAAAGCATCCCGGAAGGCCGAAATGAAGGAAAGTTTTCTGATATAGATATGGGGACGGAAGGAGTGGAAAAAGCACTTAGGTATGCTGACAAAATCCTTTACCGAGACAACATCCAGTCTACCGAGACGGCCAACCAGCATTGTAAGCCCAGGACGAACGACGAAGGTTCGCGGAAGTATGAATCGTAGTTCAGGACGGTAGAGACTAAATCTCCTGCCAGTGATCCACGCCAAGTACTCAGAGAGTTGTTTGGGTGACAGGTAGTTGAGGGTCTGCGTGGGGAAATAAAAAAGATGGTGCTTAATACTTCGAATTGGAGAAATCATTAATCAAACTCACCGAGATGTAAAAATAAGTCCACCATAGTCTGAAAACAACTCCTGTGAGCAGGGAGTTGAGAGTCTACAGAAAATGAGGAAAGATATTTTGCTGTCAGAGCACACAACAGCGGCGCAGCCATTGTAGGCACTTCTGCTCGTCAGCCGGAAAGGGTATGGCATGGGAAGATTCCGCCCCCTCCTCTTATTACAGGTTGTCATGCGTATAAATCTAGGATGGTTAGATTTAGAGTAAGGTTTATTGCTAGGGTTAAAGTTGTGTATGGAAGTAGATAGACCCCTGAATTTAGCGGGAGGCCACTTCTAGAAGGAGGGCATGTTTCTATGTACGACCACGGAAAGCTTACTTCCATGTTTTGCCAGGTACCAAGGATACAGAAGCGGCTGGCTAAAGGATACATTACATCACAAACGCGTGTGGGCTATGCCCTGCGATTGTTGTCTAGGGCCTCAGCAATCGCTCTACAGTTGGCGTGCATTCCTGGTCACTGATATCTATCGGCCCCAATCTGTTATGCAGCTTTGACCTTAGCATAGTTGTCCACATCTTTACTTGGCCGCAAGCATGGCTGCGACGCCAACTAGGAGAGATTATGCTTATTCTGAGCTCCTATTGAACCCAGATGTGGTGCGATCAAAACATCTGAAATGATAACGTATGAGAGTCCGCATCCCCAATTGGCAGTGGAGTTTCAAATTCGATACTTGGGACATCAACCAAAAGCCATAGTGTCTTCGGATGCGGCAGGTGCCAGACTTCTCGAGCGTTTCAGATCAGCAGCGAAACATTTCGCAGCCTTAGAGCAGTACAATTAACCATATAAACCGCTTCCAAATCTCGCTATGAGAGCATAGACGATTCTCAAGTTTTCAGAACATAGTACGAAAGATGCAAGCGCTGTCACTTTTCTCACCAGTCGGAAGCCAAGAAAAACCGACGTGGGCAAAATGATGGATCGTCTTAGGCAATCCAGAAGATGAGTTACCGTTTGCAATGTAAGTTCGTAGGGCACTGATTTTACGTTCCAAGTTTTCAGTTTCAGATAATGCCACTGCGATTAAGGGCGAAATACGTTTCCTCGAAGGAATTTTAGAGCAGGGTGAGGCCATCGGCAAAACCAAGGTTCAAGACGAAATGGTCTTGTCCCAGTTGAACGTACTGATAGTCCTGGATGGTTATAAAAAACATTTAGGAGATCACAGTCTTTTCCATCGCAAAAGTTGACGGCGAAGTACTAAATCCCCCTTATCGTACGCTCAAACGTTGGTTCACGAGAGCCAATAGCATGCCTTTAGAAACTTCACAAGCCTCAGCCCCAGCGGTTTCCTAAAAAGCACCCTAATGACTTATTCCAACGATTTTGCGAAGTCACGGAAGTAAATAAGTAGCTCCTTCAGAAAACCGTGTCATTTCTCTAAGACTCGTCGAAGGATGAATATCATAAGCATAACTTCTATCCTAGCCATAATTTTCCCGGAATTTGCCAGCCGAAGTACGGGGCATTCCTATTTCTCTGTCCTGCCAGAGGGGGGGGGGGGGGCACATAAACTATCCGTGCCCAATGAAATGAGCGATTATATTTTGCGTATGCTGTTACTCTGGTGAAACCCCTCCCTCTTCGGTAGGTATCGCAATGTTTCGTCGCAAGGTTACATAGAAATCCCCTAGTGAACGTCCCGATACAATAAGGGAATGAAATTTAACCGATGCAGAACACAGGCGAAACGGATAGCTGCCGCTGGGATTGCTTTTCAGAAGTGAGACTACTGTTGGCGTCCCCATTGTGCGGGTGAGTACATAGCCTACACTAATGCAATTATTCGAATAGGAAAAATCAGCAAAACGACTGATTCCTCCGTGGCTTCCTAGAGCGAACAGTTGGAAAGTCGAGGTCCACCGTTAGCCTGCCTGCCCGCTATCCCGTACGTCCACAATGGAACCACCGTCATGGAAGATTAATTGCACAAAAGCACTCATAGATCATGCAAGGCAAATACCTTCAGGTGTCGGTCGGACAAGCCCGCTACCTATAAAAGATCCCAAACCATAGCCTATTACGATACGCTTAGTTTTGTCCATCAAACAAGGAGGCTTCAATCGTTGCTGTGCATCGAAATTCTGGAATTTCAAAACGGTGGGTTAGGAGAGTGAATGAGGACGTCTACTCTCGAAATTAGGACATATAGGAACTCATCCATCCATCGAATTGCCCCAA
Organism: Schistocephalus solidus; assembly: GCA_017591395.1. Classification (NCBI taxonomy): domain Eukaryota; kingdom Metazoa; phylum Platyhelminthes; class Cestoda; order Diphyllobothriidea; family Diphyllobothriidae; genus Schistocephalus; species Schistocephalus solidus. The sequence continues at coordinate 27,208 of WEDG01010299.1, read as the reverse complement.
ACCGAGCCCTAGACTACCAGTGAGTTATGGTTCATTCATTTTGGTGGAGCTTTAGGAAGGTAATTGGCACGGAAAGAAGCAGTTTTCCTGCTTAAGCCGCAACCTTCACCCAGATTACCGCCACGCCCAGGGACCATTCCAAGTCAAAAAACAGTAAGGACATGTTAGGGACCCAAAAGAGGGGTTTCTAAACAAATGCGTAGTCCGATTCAGGTGCATGCGCATACCTGTTGGGGGTTCTCCAGCCCAGGAGTGTCATAGCACCAGGCGTAAGGAGTGTACATTCGGGGATCTAAGGATCCGGCAATCAGCAACCTTTCACCGGTGTCCCGCAGTCCATTTTCGGAAGAGGGCTCCAGCTGCACTGGCATGCGGAGTTGGTTGCGAAACATCTTAGCTAGATCCACATCCGTCTCCTCAAAGACCTGGTCTGAGGCGACACCATCCCTAGCATTGGCTCGGATGCGGTAAGTCGGCATGAGAGACAGGTCCTGATGTTGTTCACGCACTGTTTCGACACGCAGACTGAGGTTGGATGGCGCGCATGAGGTGCCAGGATCCTGTTCTGTAGAAGAGTTGATACACATAAAAAAAGGTGCAAAATTTCAATTTATTTACGGTGACCTACGCTAACGTCTATTATAACTGTGATCATGCCTGATCTAGACGGCCTTGAGGATGTCGTAAATTGTCCCTCTCCAAGCGTGACGATCTGTCATAATGGATCTAGAGAACTCACCAGAGGCCTCCGTAAAGTGACTCAAGCCGTAGCTAAGTGCGAAAGGACGCGTTACTCGTAATAAGACAACAATTAATACAAGAAGCGAAGAATCGAAGACTTCCACTAGGGCTATAACGGCCAATGGGCAGCTGCAAATGCTAGGCACTTTGACGGTTCTTCACAGTCATTAGCACTATCACACTGTCGGTCTCAGCAGTTGCTAATTACTGCATCCAAATTCACGTAGCAACCTGGACTGCCATAGACTCAAGAGATCACGAAAATTTGGGGTCAGAAGTACTCGGTAGAGGGGACATAATTTTACGGCAACTGCTGCCACTGTGCGTCAAAGGCCAATGGAAAGGCCAATGCAACGACCACTTTAGCTCACTTGGATGTCACAAAAGGCAGACAACGGTCCTCTGTCGAGATATGCGTGAAAATAGCCAATGAAAGCACCGGTAGCTGCCAGAGGCTCCAGTTAGTCAGCCAATATCTGGGAATGCTTGTGGGAGTTGTGTCGCGGCAGTTCTGGTCCAAGTATGTCATAAGAATCTTTTCGCCAAATGAGCTCGCGTGTTGAAAATTACATTGTTAGATGGGCAGCCACCGAGCAGTGATGTGAATCACTCATCCCGTTGTGTCTCTGGGGCCCACTCTCGGGCCCGGCCAGCAGCCACACAGCGGCTAGTGATAGAGGCAGAATGGCATTACGTACATTATACAGACATCACTGTGGTGTGAAATAAGATGGTGTGAGATGCTTGTGCCTTCCCAACCAGAACAAGCACTACATAGCCCATTTAAGGCATAATAAGGGAGTACATACCACAAAAGCAAGTCAGGCAGACAGGCAGATTGGTTCAGGAGCCTCCAATTCATAATCTTTGCAACAACTATATCTACCACCAAAACCATCGTAAATGCACTTGTTGTGATAGACATGTTCATTCAAAGTTGACACTTGATCTCCTACTCATATGGTCACCAGGAAAACAGCGAAAAACTCGACTTTGGCCCCACGCCACGTCAGACAGCGTGGCAAATCGGTGATGATCACTTCACCTGGGAGGGGGGAGGTTGAATATCCCAAACCCTACCTTGTTCGGACCAAATGCAATTAATGCTCAGAAATAATAATTACTCAGGGCTTACCTGGTATTAACTGATAGCCATGCAGTTCTCTGGGCGCGGCTTCTTTCAGAGTGACACTGTGTTTCCTTGAGTACCGGTTCTGGTCTCGTTGACCATGTTTGATGGCGGACATCCGAGCAACGGGAAACTTAAGAAGACCAATTGTGGTCCCTGAAACGCCCAAATAAGTATAGAGTAAAATAAAAATCAACCTTCACTGTCACAGCAACAGCAACAACAAGAGAGTTCCACCGTCGTAATCAGACGATTTCCATCGCATGCTCCACGGAGGTGTGCTGCAGGAACGGTGACTTGCGCGCAAATTAGTTTTAAGTCACAGTAGACTTGAAGGCATATACAGCACTCTTTCCTTCCTAACCCATCTGTCAAGACAGAGTCAAGAAGACCGGAGGCGGGGTTGGGTGCGTGTGGCTGGTGCGGCTGGAGACGCTCCTGACCGTGCCGCCACACCATAGTCAGATCCCGTTGAATGGGACAGTCATAAATGATAAAAATGGCGGGGTGCGGCATGAACCTGTACCTGCGCGTGTCCATGTTCGGCACGCCCCCCCCCTCATTTTGGGCATTCTCTGTAGGAGCTCACACCAAATAACGCCTGCCGCACCCTGATGTGGCCCCTGTGTTGGTCCAGCGCATTACCCCGCGGCTCGTTAAGGGGGGGGGGGGCACTACATCAACAGCAGCAGCAGCAACAACAACAACAACAACAACAACAACAAATGATAATGAAAGCAAATCAACCGCCTTATACGAATGCATGATGGAAGAATTAAGTCAAATGGAAGTAAATTTAAAAGAACCTTTTACTCAGAGTGTTGCCAAACAAGCAATATAGGTCGAAATGGTTATTTCTGGCTTCAGTGCTGTGAGCAGCCAGCCACATCCTAACCTCGAGGAGGGATGACCTAAGGGTCGAACCAGGGCTATTTACCACTGAGCTCGCCGTCCTCTCAGCTGCGATTGGAAATGGTAGACCGCGTGGAAATTATTGGCCAAGGACAAAAGCCAAAAAAGGCAATCTCAATAACAATCAGCGAAAAAAGCAACAGACTAGTGGCCCAAGGTAATATGGAATTGCTAATGCTATGAAGGTAGATCGATGAATGCCACTTTCGAGTGGCAAACGGTTCACCACACTTTGTGCACTTTTAGGAAAGTTATTAATTTGGAAAAACTGAAAAGTTACTCTGGACGCGGATTCCTGAATACGCAACATCAGTGAAAAGGAATGACAGCAGTCCTAAAGTCGTGGTTCATTGGACGAGGCCAAAATAAGCTAAAATTCACACGAGGTGACAAGCGCGCGAGTTGCGAACTGTAGGTGTCGTAGTTCTTCAACGCAATGACCTTCCTCTTTATAGTGTATGCCAATACTTTGCCAAGGCAGAGAAATTCATCATGCAGAGAGCGCGCGGGAGCACAATTCCCTATGAAAGTGTCGGAGGACCAAGTAGCCGTGTAAGTAGTGATAATCACAAATACCCATAAGATACTCAAAGTCATCACAAAGGAAAACACTAAACCGTTTTCCCCACCTTCATTCCGCCTTTAAAATTCGACTGCTGTTGGTTTAGGTCTTCGTTTTTTTATTTTTTGCTGCTTACATCAGAGGCAAAATTATAGACGGAAGGAGGGGAATCAAATGTCGATACTGCGAGTTTTTGTTGAAGGTGTCTATTTTAAAGTAAGAAAGCATTCGAATAAGAGACGTGAAGGCGAAGGGTTTCCCGTAAGGCCGATGAGAGAGAGACGGGTTCGCCTGCAACAAGCATTCCAAATAAAAGCGTACCACATTCCATAAAATAAAAAAATACTTGTCAGTAACAAGTAGTAAGTGTTGAGTATACACTTCGCTGGTGAAGCAACTTAAGGCGATCAGCACACGCCAGTTGGATGGAACGGTCGCGACGGTTGGCATCGGACTATTTTTCATGTATGGATAGGCGAAGCTTACAGGACTGATGGGAAAAGGTATTACATAAACCTTGGATGCTGCGATAGGTTCTGCACGAGCCTATAACGTTGTATCTAAAAGATTACTTTTTCGCCAAAATCAAGGGAGCTTCATCACTTAACTATTTCAAGGACACAAAATCTAGTTGTTACCTGCACCCAAGATGGGAAGACCTAAATTTAAAAGCTATTATTTGTTCTAACATTAACGTGTCGAAGAACTTTCATCCAAAATATGGGACTGAACTGACCTTTTCTGGCATCCGCTGGCGATTCTGACTCTAGTGTAGGTTTTGAAAGATTTGAATGATTCATTTTACCCAGTTGTGAAAAACTTGGCCGCTTCGGTGAGATTCAAACCTATTCTAAATTCCATTAATTAATTGCGCCCGGTAGTCATCTGGTAGGTTCTATATTGCTTGCTTAGGAAATCCTGCTTGGTCAGTCAGCTTATTGTATCAGAATCAGTGGATTTTATAAGTTGCAACAGACTGGACGGGAAACTTGACCCAGGTCTGATTAAGCTCATGGCTCCCTGGTGGAGCTTCGTAGCTCAGTTGGCTAGAAAGTTGGCTGTACTAAAGCCTGCCCCTTGCTAGCGTGGGTTCGAATCCCATCGAGGCCACCGAGGTTTTCACAAGAAGGTCAAATGAATTATTCAAATCTGCCAAAATCCTCTACTAATTAATTGTGCCTGGTAGTCATCTGGTGGATTCTAGATTGATTGTTTAGGAAATCTTGATTGGGCATTTATCTTACTGTATCAGAATTAGTGGATTCAATAAGTTGCAGTAGGCTGAGCGAGTTACTTGACACAAGTGTGATTAAACTCACGGCTGCCCGCAGGGCCTCGAGTTCAGGTGGCTAGAGCGTTAGCTGTACGAAAGCCTTCCCACCGAGGCTGCCGAGTTTTTTACAACTGAGTAAAATGGATTCTGACTTTGTCAGCAAAACTCATCGGGTATTGGTCACTTATGTGGGCTTCAAACCCTCCGGTACAAGGCAAATAAGGATATCTATTTCCAGCATGCAATAGCGACAGGTCGATGGAAGCCACTTTCATACGAAAGAGGTCAGCGTTCGTCAGAAATACTTAAAATTGACATTATCAACAGAGACAAGGGAGACTGGAATGACCAGTTCTGGCTGATTATCCGTCATCAGCCAGTCATGCCCAACCCCAGGGAATGCCGCTTCTGAGGATCGAACCTACGACTTGTTGGCTACAAGTCCAACACTAAAAATTGAGCCACGGGTTCGCTGTCCTGTCGGTGGCGATCAGGTATAGTAACAATGGTAGATTTGCACTCATCAATCAGGCATGAGACTCACTTTTATAGGCAGAAGAACGTTCACCGTCTGTGCGAGCCGCAGATCTTCAGGTTCAAGGCAAACGGAAAATGTTCATTTTAAGCCCACAATCGAGATAGATCGATACATGCCACTCTCAGTTGAAAGAGGCTATTATTTTTTCAGGCCAACTTACACTTCGCGTTTTAGTACCTGTAATACATGTAATACATGGTGGCAAGCCATAGAAACAGGTCTTTAAGCCACGTCAGATACTGTGCCCAATCCCTTCATCCGTTCGCTGACAGACTCGGATAGGGAGTGAGGCCAGCAGTGGGAACACCAACGCATTCCTCACTAACGCACTAAGAGTCGTGGCCTGGAAGGTTGCCAACTGACGGGATAATTCGGTCCTTGCCAGGACTAACAGTCGGGCTACAGTGGCTCTTCCTTACTGTAGCTTATATGACACTCAGTAATTTTAGATCGGGGCCACACTTATGTAGCTTTGGTGCATGTTTGTGACCAAGTAGTCTGGCATGTGTTGATGAGCTGTTTGCCTTGGTCAGGCATTCAATCAGAGCTCAGCTATGATCGTCTCGATATTGTCTCACCATTGAAGCAAGGCGAATGAGGAGAGAGAGTCAGAGAGATGAGAGAGAGAAAGAGAGAGAGAGAGAGAGAGAGAGAGAGAGAGAGAGAGAGAGAGAGAAAGAGAGAGAGAGAGAGAACGGCAGATGCTGCAGAGGTCGCTCTCACTACAAAATAATGCACGCACACGCCAGCGCTGCTGCGCCGACGTTACGGCACACGCGGTAAACGACGAGGCCCGCGATGGGCGAACTGATGATTATCGATTTGTTAGACATACTCCGAGCCACGATGGCTGCAACAAAAGCTAAAATAATGATAAATGCAAGCAGCGGTCAGAAAACTGTAGCAGTCCCGACTCCTACGTTCTTTCCGACAGCAGTTATAGGAACGGTGGTTTTATATTGCGATGACGTAATATCCGACCCGGTTAGGATAACTCCCAGAACTGATCCCCTTCTTAAACAATGAGACTTGGAATAAACGAAGGACGCGTCTTCATTCAAGAATGGAACCACGAGAGCGTTTCCTTCTGTGCGTGAAGTCAAACTAGGACAACAGGCGCGTAAGGAAGATGTGATCTCTAGGTTAACCCGGTTGCGGAATACAAAGTGCCGCTCTTGTTATGAAATGGCTGCGAAATATGCCGGCATTTGTGTCTGAAAAATCGGCAGTGGCGGACTATGCCACAGTCGGGATACTACATGACAAATAGTACCGGCCATTAAATAGGACTCCGCCGCTCCGTGCATCACAATCCTAGAATCTTAAAATGGCATGTCGGAATCCAGGTACCACAGAAAGGCATCCTCTGGTAAGCCTCCCCATGCAGTCGCTTTCCAGCGAAACACGGCTCTTTCAAAGGTACAGAAGACTACTGTTCACACTTTCTGGTGCATCTGTCACAAGCAAATGGTCCGAAAAGAGGCCATGTCCTGTCCAAACAAAATGCTATATTGTTAATTAAAATTTTCCAAAAGCGATCGAAATCACCAGATGAATTGACGCGTCAGAGGGCTATATCAGGCCGAAGAGCCAAAACACCACAGTGATGAGAAATAAAGTATTTGGTTCGAGGCCATCACAGCAGATGGACAAACGAAGAGTGAGTCAGTTGCCTCAGGTTAACTCAACCGAGACACTGGTCAAATTGTCGTCAATGCTCCGAAGAGTGGCGACTGACAGATCACTTTCAGGCTAAATCAGCCTAGACACTCATCAAGTTGTCATCAATTCTCCGAAGAGTGGCGACTGACAGTTCACAAATGCGTAAATTCTAAATAGGAGTGATGGGATCTGCACAGAGGATAGCATCACGACGCCGCTGTCACGTAGGGCATATTTTAAGTTGGTAGGATACTTGGAGCGAGATTTGGGGGAGGCGCGCAAGCAGGTTCCTGAGGTGCAAGGAGATGCGAAACGTATTATAGGCTCACCTGGCCAATAAGAGACGGTGGCACGATGAATGGACTCCCGAGCCTCTGATTTGCAAAAGTCTGACAGAAGCAGGCGATTGAATAGACTCGATTTGCCAACATTGGTAGATCCGACTATGTATACGGGACATTCTGGCAGAATAAGCAAATGAAATAAAAGTGCGGTCAATAAAAGTAACCGGAAAATACAAGCATATGCTACGCTAGCTATTTAAAAACTGTCTAATAGAGAGACAGAGAAGAAGAAGAAGAAGAAGAAGAAGAAGAAGAAGAAGAAGAAGAAGAAGAAGAAGAAGAAGAAGAGGAGGAGGAGAGAAAGAGAACGAGGAAGAAGAAGAAGAAGAAGAAGAAGAAGAAGAAGAAGAAGAAGAAGAAGAAGAAGAAGAAGAAAAGGAGGAGGGAGGAGGAGGAGGAGGAGGAGGAGGAGGAGGAGGAGGAGGAGGAGGAGGAGGAGGAGGAGGAGGAGGAGGAGGAGGAGGAGGAGGAGGAGGAGGAGGAGGAGGGAGGAGGAGGAGGAGGAGGAGGAGGAAGGTCTTTGACAAACAAAAACCGGCAGGATAATATGAACGGGAAGCTTGCTGTGCATCTTCCCATTAATCCGCGTTTACGATCAACCAGCCACCTGTTGAATCGCGTGATTCACCCAAAATCTGATCATACCAGTCAGGTTTAAAGAAGGAATTCAACTGACCTCCGAATATAGGCTAACAACTTTTCATGGAGAAATTTTGGCCCGTAATTAGTTACTTAATCGTACAATGAAGCGAAAAAAAAGAATTAGACCTAATTGTTTGGCACGATCATTTGCAGTCATGACTCCCCAAACTGCAGTCTGGGAAGCATGAGTGAGGCAGAGACGCTCGGATAATCGAGAGGTCTATAAAATTCGTCCCTACGACCCCAGTCCTCCATCGGCACCGAAAAAATGCAAAACCCCCGACGACAGGATAATCGAATGACTTAAGGGTCCTGAGAGATAAGCGAAATCAGCTTCCGTCTTGGATGAATTAACTCCAGTAATATGAGGATCAAAGGTGATTATTTCATCCACACAAGAATACAGTGCACGTCAAGTTCGGGGATGCAAATGAATAAAACGTTATTTTGGTCCTGCTCTGGTTTTAACAAGGAGATCCTTTGAGACTGCCTGTCAGGGTAAAAAACCCCAGTAGTCACATTTCTATTATACAAAATGGCTGAGACGATCTTTATAATGGACAGGGAAGAATGCTGATAAAACAGCCATGAATGGCGATCACTGACTGCTTTTGGACAACACACCCAACTTTTCAAACTGGATTTGGTCTGGTTTTTACCATCTTACGTATCAAAACACAAACTTCACTTCGCTGATGCAGCCATTGTCATCCCAATCAGTGAGCTTGCGTGTGATGAAGACTACCAAAGGGTTCTTGAAGAGGGAATATTGGGTTGATTGGAAACGCTTAAGACTCTTAACGAAAAACAAACCGATGAACCGCAGTGACGAGTGTAGTCGGGCTAGTCAGTCTGCATAGCGTTCCATTATCAGCATTTATGGTTTTAATCTTCCTCAATTAACTTAATGGGCCAAAGAACATCATCTGCCAGACACATCACAAGCTAATCCTTCTTACGGTAAGACGGACAACTGGTCGACAGCAAAGTTAATGAAGAAAATTCCGATGATCCTGGGAAGGAAATTATATGGCATATCATAATAAAACAATGACTTTATAGGAACTTACGCATCTCAGAAAACTTCGACGAGAGCAAAAAGTCAAGTAGTCTATTCATCCCATAACCCGTCAGTGAACTGACAAGGGATACATGGACAACATGTTCCTCATTTAAACCCGTACGTTCAATGAAGGCATCGAGAAGGGCTTTCTGCCACCTAGAATAGAATTTCGGGCCGTCGATCGGCAGCTGATCCACCTTGCTGCCCACCAGTATATATCTACAGGATAAAGTGGGTAGGATAGTGAAAAGGAGCAAGGATTCTGGCCTTACCTCAAAGATTCGTGCTGATCCAGCTTTAAGGGTACAATGCAGTGCGGAAGATTGAGCATATCAGCGACCATTAGAACTGCAGCCTTCTTCTGACTAAGTAGTTCCGTGAGGATGAGCTCATCGTACTTCTCCGTTGACATAGACTCCTATGAGATAACGGACGGTTGCGCATCGAGATGATAAGAGTACCTGGAAGGTTATAGCGTGTTGGCGAGTGAGCTGACAACGAACGCACAGATTAGAGAGCGTCTGTTTGAATGAATTTCCAGGCTTTTCGCCAATTTGAACATTCTTCAATGCTTCGATTTCAGGTCCTGGGAGGTAACCCGGAGCTCCGGGCTGGTGGCTGTGTAACTGGGCGCCACAACCGGCGCAATGGGCATTTAGGCGGTCGGTGTCTGAGAGACTATAAAGGCGCTGGAGTGCTGAGTGGTCAAGCAGTGTGGCATGCTGATCTTGAGACGACTCCGAAAGTGGTAAATCGGAGGGCACCTTTTCGACATTGGCAGTGCCAGTGACAGAGGAGGAATCTGTGGGCGAAGAAGTGTCGGAGAACTGGCCCTGTAGGACTATTGGGATGGCGGACCGTCGCTCTCTGATAACTGCTAAGCGCTGCTGCTGTTTCTGTGTAGTCTTCAGAGCACGCTGTTCACGGGTATATGGACGGAGAGAAAACCAAGCTTGAATAGGACACAGGGCTACAGAGCGGGCAGTGAACAGGTAGGATTTAATCATCGGGTGAATGCGATTGTCTCAATAAACTTGGGTTGTAGATGAGGATAGCCACCTGGATCGCATACATGAAAATAGTAAAGATGCATAAATCGAGTTCACAAAGAAAACGATAGAACTATTAAAAACTATACGTAAACTTTTTAGACAGAAACCATTTTACGGCTAATGGAAAATGCGAACCTCCATAATTAAAATAAAGTTTAGAGTTCTAATAACTTATCTGCAAACGTTGTGAAGGACAAGGGCCGTGTTGTTTGAAATGTTTTCAGACAGAAAACGCGTAACTTTGGCAAACTCAAGTCGTGTCCTTAAATAATTTAACCACATTCCAAAGGTTTTTCGTCTTGATTTGGCACACAGATGGTTCTGGTCAGGTGAGACTAATCAATTTGATAAGGCGACGTAGACGTCGTTAAACAAATTTATGAAGAAAAATCAGCCTATAGAATTACTGTGAAATTACAAAGGTCGCTGGCAGGAGCTTTTTAGAAGGGGGAGTATTCGCAGTGTCACTCTGTGGCAAAATTATTCTCCGAATAATCCCCTCAACTGGGTACCAAATTATGAACTGATAATGTGTGGATTTATGAATAAAAGAAAACTACGAGCTGACAAATTTTATAAGCAGCAGAATTTTGAAGCCCTTCGTCCACACAATGGTTTCACAGCTTTGACCGTAAAACGAGCCACGCAGAAGATGCACTGGATCAGCCCTGTGCCTGCGCCCGAACCCGCCTCAGGTCTTTTGCCTGGGTCTTGGCAACGGGCTCAGATGGCGGAGAGAGAGAGAGAGAGGACATAGTGCGGTAGATGTTGCATTAGTCTACTCTCGCTACAAACCAATTCACGTGCAAGTCACCGTGCCAACGCCCACCCTGCTGCGGGGTACACGACAGACCTCATCAGAATCAACGGACGAACCGTCAGTTTGATAGCACGAAAAATGTAAGCGGCCTTCTGGTAGTACGAGCGATGTTAAAAAAACACTCGAAAAAAATATTCCTAAATCCCACATACTGGCACCACTGTTCAGGGAAAGTAAGGCCTCCATACTACGAACAAATCATGCAACATGGACCAGATGCTCGAATTAAATCAGCACTTTTGCCTTTATTCTAGGCACCGAGTACTACTACCGCTAATACTACTACTAATCCTACTACTAGTACCACTACTACTACTACTACTACTACTACTACTACTACTACTACTACTACTTCTACTACTACTGCTACAGCTACTGCGACTACTTAACTAATACTACTACGAATACTACTACTGCTACTTCTACGACTACTACTACTACTACTAACGAGTCAAAATAGGCGGAGTATTCCAGGAAAAGCTAGTAGTGATACATGTAGGCTTCATGGTTAAACAGCAGTGGCATTAAATTTCTTTTAAAAGCCCCAAAAGGCATAATCAACAGTGTATAAACTACTTTTTTCAAACCGTCATTAAGAACTCTGTCAGTAATCGCTAAAGCTAAAAGTAAATGAAGGTTACTGATGTTGGAAGTAAAATTCCAGGTGCAAAATTTTCGGAAAGAACGAAACTTTATTCATGACAAACATTAACAGTTAAAATAAGAAGGAAGGCATGTCAGCGAAAACCACTTTTAAAGGGGTTTTAAATGTGATAAACGCCCTCTTACGCGCTGGTGCACCGGTAGTAATCTACACCGAAGTGACCTATAACAATCGCTGATTTCTAAGGGCCTTACTAGGCTGCAGCCTTCGGGATGATCGGTGCGATTCTGCAAAAATTTACGAGGTGAGTTATCAAAAGAGAGTCCCACAAAATGTCGCCTGGAGCTATTAAACTTTATGCGGCACCTCATTATTAAGAGCCAAATTTTGTACGGAACAAAAGTAGCCAGAAAGGTCTACACTTTGGACAGCACCGTGGAGTTGCAGTAAGAGCCTGAAAGTAATTCACAGGCATCAAGACGCCTGCGCAAGAGCTACGCATAACTGGGTCATTCTTAATGGTTGTTGGCTGAGATAACACCTCCCCACCATCGCCCGTGCTAGTGGACTACGCGTACGCTGGTACGCACCCCTGCCCCCACATTCAAGAGGAGTTCCACAGGTCATAACCTTAGGCATTTCCCTGCATGAGTCCAGCTGATCTGAATTCCGACCGTGGGACGCCTGCGCCGAATGATACGTGCGAGTGCCGAAAAAGTAATACAACAGTTGCTTATCATTTTGCAGGCGCAGAGTGTGTTCTGCAGGACGATGATAGGGGTGGGTAAATTCCCGGAAAAAAATGCCTGGGACTAGAAGACAAGGCAGGCAGCTATGGAACGCGAGCAGGGTTCGATTGGATGCACACTAAGGAGAGAGGGATGGGTGGGGTGTCACGCCTGCAAGAACAGCTATCATATGGGCCCACGCAGTCGGTGCGTGCGGGAGTGCATAATAAAGGCCAATAATGAGAGGCCTGCCAGCACAGGCGTCATCAAGCACCAAAATGTAAGTGAATGACGACAACATTGCTATCAGGGGAGCAAACTATCCAGATTTACAACGCAACAAGGCAGAAGTATCCTAATAAATTCTTACGTTTTTATTGAAGATGGTATAAACTGACGGTGAGGAGCTGAAAGGCACTGTGGTTTCTCGTTTTCTGATATTATTCAACTTTTTTGATTTTATAACCACCAAATTAACTAAGCACAAGCATATGTGATAGTACGTTCAAACAGGCCGCGCGAAATGTGGTGTACTAAAACATTTATTGTGAAATTCCAATAATTTCAATCAAGACAGGGAAGTTATGCCAAACTCAAATATTTCTCAATACCTAGCATTATTTTGAGAAGCTGCACCTTCTCTCAATAGACATAATCATTTTCGACACTAAAATAAAGGAAAAGACTTTTCCAGGCATAAAAAGGTGCTGCTCGCTTCTGAACCAGTCAAAGCAGCTCCATAAAGACTTGAGGGAATTCGAGGAGTTATAATCAAGGAAGAATAACGTAGGTGGAATGGTGTCCTGTCGAAAGCCTTAGCCTCATTGATGAAAATTTATTTTTATTTCTAATTCTTTATAAACTGCACACAACTGCAGTTTATGCATTTAAAAATAGAGAGAAATATCCGGTTTTAAAATGTTTCACCTGACATAGCCTCATAAAAACTCTTGCAGATTTACGTAAAAAGGACGGGATCTGAAGATTAATTCCAGAAATAGAGTTCCTATTATGTAAGTATAACTAATTGCCAGTGAAAAATAATTTCTAGTTATTGCTATACCAGTTGATATAATTTTTCATCCTGCATAACCTCTTTATTTATTCGATTTTCAGTCTAAACTCGTAACCTAGAAGATTAATGCTTGCAGTGCTTTACTTAAAACCTATCTTCGAAATAGTGCATCTCTTATTCTCTAATAGCAATGAAATACGATTCGAAGCTCGACCGGTCGTACGTCAATCGTAGCTGGAATTTGATTAGTTGCTAGTGCAACTCGATGGCGCGTCCTTAAGGGCGCAAAAGAATGCGCGCAATGTTATTGGCAAATCGATTGGACACTGAGCTGTCAATCCCGCGCGCGCAGTGCCACGCCATTTCCTGCGCTCTCGTGCTGCAACGCGGGCGCTTAACTGCCTGCACCCCTTTTCTATCTATACTGACCTTTTTTGCTTTTTGCAAAATGTTTAGAGCAGTATCCAGAAGAATCATTAGGAGACGTCACCAGAAAGGCTTTCCGGATGATTAACGTCAAATTGCCGAGAATATGAGGGAAATGTATCCGTCCAACTCATCTTCATCGTCGTGGCATCTGACCTCTTCCTCTAGTTCGTCATATGACGACTCGGACTCAGAAATTTCCTCTGTTGATGAGGAGACAAGTTGGACGTCAGGTTTATCTGACTTGATCGCAAACAACTCTTAAAGCACACCTACAATTGAAGAGGAGCCTACGGTTTGAGAGGCTATGAGTTCATGAGCAATACGGTCACGTATACCATTGATTCATCTGAGCAGTCTTCTGAAGATAATCAGACTGCTGACCTCGAACCTTCCTGCAGACGCACGAACCCTGTTAGGTGGGTTTAGTGATTTGTCAACGGTAACGGCAATGGGCAGTGGTGAGTACGTTCATTTAGGATTTGTGAAACAGTTAACTGAGCAGTTTCGAGACCCTACCATGCGTCTAATAGGCAAAAGTGTTGTAACTTATTAAGCTTTTGATGGGTTCCTTGTACATAAAAAAAACTAACCACGGGTTTTGGCCTATAGTAGGTAGAATTATTAAGCCCTTTGTTAGTTAAACATTCGTTGTGGGAATTTACTGTGGCTATGGATATCCTTCAGATGTACAAACTTTCTGTAGGCCCCTCGCTAAAAAATTAAAATCTTTGGCCAGAGATGGTCTGCGTGTCGAACATATCAAGAGGACGCTTGGGTTTCGTTAATCAGCTGTAATTTGTGGTGCTTCGTTGAGAGCTTTTATTAAGCAAATTAGGAATTTTAACGCCTATTATTTATTATTTATTATTATTATTTTATTTATTGCCAGTTTACAGGCAAGGTCAAAAGGGATATATACAGTAGGGGGTCCAGCTGACAGTGAAAAAAACTCCTGATTGTTCTTTAAGGTATTTTCAGGAGAAAAAACTGCAGCTTGTTGAACAGATTAAAGTTTAGGACAGGGAATTGTTGACACAGGTGCACAGTGTAGTACTTCTCCTTTCGGTGTTGTGGATCTGGTCTTCTGTACTAGCAGCAAGTATGCCGGCGAGCGGCTGCTAGCTGTAGACTGAGGAATAACCCGATTACGGACTGCAGAGCCAGCAATATTGCCTTCAGCATGAAGTCCAGCATAGGATTCAGAGTCCTTGGACGCCATCAGAACGGAAAAGAGCTTCCAGAGAATCAGCACCCAAAATTCGCGGAAGGTGTCCTGAATGTAGAAAACTAGTGACAGCTCTCGTAAACCAAGGATAGTTTTGCTGAATTTTAATACTTCTGGGTAGTTTATTCCAGATTGCTATAGCATTTACCGAAAAAAACTGACGGTATCTAACGGTGCGTGCCAAAGGAAGAAATAAGAATACATCTCTATGATTTGTGCGCCGACAGTGGTCGAGCTGCCTCAGGGATGTAAGGCGGTTAAAGGTAAAAACCGTTTAAAAGCTTGAACAGTAAAAAAATAGTCCCTTCTGTAATCTACGAAGCCACAACGGGTCGAGGCTTGTAAGCTCACAGCGTTGTTGGTAGGACAGGTTTCTGTGCTCTGAAGTAATAACTCTTTTTAGTAAAGAAGTGCTGGACTGATTCTATCTTCCTCCGTTCACTCGCGTGCAGAAGGCTAAATAGAAACGAGCAGTATTCCAGACTAGGTCTGACATACATTTTATAAAGGCTGGTCCTAATATTGAGGGGTTTTAAAATTTCTGAGAATAAACCCAGTGGTTTGGCGTGCTTTAGAGACAATCAGGGCGCAGTGCTCTGACAGATTAAGGCTACTAGAATATGATATGCCCAGATCCGTTATAAACCCGGGCACATTTAAGTCATGACCGTCTATGCTTAGATGAGGGCTGATGGTTGTCACAACTAACCATAACGGAGCATTTGTGCCAAGAGAGCGAAAGGCGCCATGTGCGACACCACTGAGCGAAGGCTTGAAGATCCTTTTTTTAAGAGCTCAAGCACAATGTGGCGATCGACCGGTTTTATAACGATAGGCAACTTTTTAAATCATCAGCGTACATAAAGGGGCCTACCATACTGAAAACAATCAGGAACATCGTTCACAAAAAGGCAAAAATAGAAGCGGGCCGAGTACACTACCCTGAATAACGCCACTCCTCACGTGCGTGGGGTTGGAGATAACATCGGAAATGTTTTACCCGTTGTGCGCGATCATTCAAAAATAGGAGGATATTAAGTTCAGAAGCTTGTTACCTATGCCGAAGGAGGTAAGTTTCAGCAGGAGGAGATCGTGGTCAACACGATCAAAAGCCTTCGTGAAGTCGAAATAAACGGTGTAAATTGCAAAACCACTATCTCTAGATTGTAGCACATGATCAAAGTAAGAGAGCTGGCAGGTGTCACAAGATCTTTTTCGAGAAACCCATGCTGAGCCGCATTAAGTAGGTTATTCTCTGTTAGGTGACGCATCAACTTGTCTTTAATCAAGGTCTCTAATATCTTCGAGGCTGCTGGCAGTGTATTTATTGGCCTTAAGTCGTCAAATGACGTAGTTCTGCCGTGTTTGGGTATAGGCAAAATGTGCGATTCCTTCCATAAAATAGGGAAGGTTTCACTTTTAAGAGCAAGATTGAATATCTTATACAGAAGTGACGGAAATATATCATTTGCATCCGCCTTTAGAACGCTGACCGGGACGCCATCTGGTCCAGGACTGTAAGATTGGCGAGAACGCCAATGGCTACGGTTACGTCCCAGGAGGGTAAAAGTTATGTTTTTCGAGGACGTTACCGGTCCAAACCCGGACGTTTGGAAAGGGG
This sequence comes from Schistocephalus solidus, assembly GCA_017591395.1. Lineage (NCBI taxonomy): Eukaryota > Metazoa > Platyhelminthes > Cestoda > Diphyllobothriidea > Diphyllobothriidae > Schistocephalus > Schistocephalus solidus. The sequence goes on along the minus strand of WEDG01010299.1, from coordinate 10,848 downwards.
GCGACCGAATGTTCACTGAAAGTTCTAGACAAGAAAGCATTGAAGCTATCAGCCGTCAACTTAGCGTCAGCTATAGGGTTTCAAAAGCATCTCGAAGTACAGGGTACTGAGTTTTTCTCTGCGATTTTACAGTCCGCGAAAAGAGTTTTGCAACATTGTACGAAGGGTTTTCGGTAAAGTTAACCTCTTCAGCTAGTCGCTTTTCTTCGGAGAGCCATCTTAGCCTGTTCAAAGATTTGCTGGATCAATGGCAGGACGGAAGTGTCATTTAGTCGATGAAAACGACGCGAGAGTCTACGCAATCTACGGCGGAAAGGTTAAGGGAGGTAGACTTCATCCTTGACATTAATTATTTTCTTACGAGGAACAAAACGAGAAATGAGTGGACCTAGAACTTGGTAGAATGTATCAGTACAAACATTCACATCCAAACATAGAAAGAAGTTAGTCCAATCGTGGGAATTAAGATGTGTTAGTAATTCCCCATATTTTGCTGATCGGAAATCGTGGAAAAAAAGCTATATTTTTTTGAAAACGTTTCATCAGCCTCGATTTCTAGTGAAGAAACAACTATAGCATGGTCTGAACTCCCAAGTGGGTCTAAAGGTGAAACTGACAGTGGCTGACAACCTCTGCAGAAGATAAGATCAAGTATGTTTGATCCTCGGGTGGGAAAAATCAACTACCTGATCCCACATGCCAGTATCTATGGCCTCAAGCAAGTTTTTCGAACTTTGCAGGACCGGAAGGTGGAAACCAATGAACTTCAGGGAGATTGAAGTCACCTGCAATCAAGCAGTACTTCATATTTAGGTCAACTGCGGCATGAAATGCCTGTGAGAGATGGAGATCGTAATCTCCACTTGCGTTTGGGGGGCGATAGACACAACCGACGAGTAAAGATAAGTTATCTTTAAGAACTACTCGGAGCCAACAACTCTCTTCTACCGCGGTAAATTGTCGATAATCCAACGGCAGAAAGGTAAGTGGCTGCTTGATATAGATGCAGCTTCCTCCGCCACGGCCCTCGTGTCGATCGTTACGAATATAGTCGTACCCTTGAATATTGAGTTCAGAGTTGGATACACAGGGTGTTGCCCAAGTCTCTGTAACTATAACAATGTCGGGGCAGTGGATGAAAGCCAGAGTCTGGAGCAATGGCATCTTATTAAGCAGAGATCTGGCATTTAATACGAATAATTTAAGCGCGCACGTTTTTGGTTTCTGAGAAGGGACAGTTAGGCTGTCAGAGTGAATGCCTTCGGCCAAAGAAATGTTCTTTTCACTTGAACAATTTGTCCGTTTCTTATTTGGAGATATGCCCCGCCATTGGTCCTTCGTGTTTCCAGTTCTATCATTAACTGTCTCATTTTTTTAGTCTCTCCTTCAGTCCGTATTCCGGTTGAAAAAACTTCAGAATGCAGGCCCCGTAGGGTTGTTTTTCTCTGTAGCAGGAGCTGTGCCTGTGCTTCGTTTTCCAAGATGATTTTAAGAGGTCTTGGTCGAGAATTTGATTCGGGTGCGGACAGAGCTTTCCCTATTCTATATGCCTTGAGAATGTGGATGGACTCGCCGTCCGTTAGCATCGTTTTTGCATACAATTGAAGGAGATCCAAGTCATGTTTGACTCGCTCCTTTGGAATACTTGATGCTGACTCCGGGACCCCTTTAATGACTACATTATGTTTTCGACTCAAACGGGGGCCCGTTTGTAACTCAGATCTTTCAGCTGAGTGAGTACTGGTAACCAATTCACTTGGCCTGGTAGGTCCACATGAACTGGGTTTTGGGCAGGCTAGAACCAAATCTCTGCAAGACTTGTTCTTCTTAGACCTTTTCTTCTTTGGCTTAACGAACTCGCCAACCTCTTCAACATCGTATGTTGGTGCATCGTCTACCAGTGATGTGGCGATGGGCGGTAAAGCCAGATTAGTGCTGATGCTACCCGAACTAAGTACCGGTAGAGTGGTGCAAGGACAAGATGGGGCTCCCTTCGGAAGTAGCGAAATTTCCTCTGGTTTACCGGGTCCAGCAGTCGCGATATGTTTAATGTGACTTAGTAGGTAATAGCTATTCGATGCCTCAACCGATCACGAGTGGTGTTTTTCAAGGCACCGTTCTAGGTCCCCTTCTCTTCATTCTGTACATTAACGAAATTTCAACTTTACTCACAAATTCACAAAATTTCGTTTTACGCTGACGATCTCAAGTGCATTTATTCATTTTTCTAAAGACACTGCTAATAGTTGCGTTGACAAAAATAAACACTGATCTACTAATGCTCTCACGTTGGAGCTGTACTTGGCAGATGGAATTTTTCTCCATCCAAGAGCAGTTTTCATGTGTTTTGGCCCCGCCAAGCTTCCTGGACCCCTAGTATTTCAAAAAAGTACACTTTTAGAACGATCAACCATAAAAGACTTAGGTCTAAGTTACACGAATAAGCTAGCATTATCGCCTCATGCAGATCGAATTTCTGCAAAGGCTGCACAGATATGTGGTTTTATATCACATAATTTCTTCCTTCCGGAAATAAAGTTAAACCTATACCGCATGTTTGTTCTTCCTATCCTCGAATACTGCTGTCCCCTATTTGGGCTGATGAACGCCTCTGACCGCAGTAAGATTGAAAAAGTTCAGAGGGTTTTTACTCGAAAACTATTTTCTCTTCCTGGATCCAGTTTCTCTTATACGGATAGATGCCAGTTAGCAAACATTAAATTTCTGTGGGTTAGAAGACTCGAAGCTGGTCTCTGCTTCCTGTTTCGCGTTAATTCTAGCCCAAATATCCCACGAATTAACGCTCTCACTCCGGTAAAATCGACCCTATGCCACTCGTGATTCCTCCATGTTCATTTCACCACCCCTTAGCTCCACAACCAACCGGTCTCAGTTTTTTGCCTCCAAATATGCTTTCATATGGAATAATCTACCACTGCAAATTAGGTTGTCGTCTACATTAGCTATTTTCAAAACCAAATTACGCAAAAATTTAACTTCGAAATATATAAAGTCCCTATTGTCTGTTTCTTTCCCAAACTCGCAACTTTTGGATTTTGAAAAGGGTCCTCCTGGTATTTGAGGCAGATCCCTTGATATTATATTGGTCTCTAATTATATTTTCCATCATCCTCTGCAGAGTTAATCTTTGCATTCACTTTTTCTTCCCCTCCTTTTAAACTAGCATTGCCAACTCTTGACAACCTTGATACTTTCCTTCGAATTTGCAACCCTGACGATAGTCTCCAGGATCTGTTGATGATCAAAGTGGGTTCTGATGGTTTCGCCTCTTTGGTGATGGACTATACAGTCAGCAAGGTCGCATCTCGATGATGATCTCGTGACCTCTACTGTCCCCTCTTCGTTTCGACCATGTTGTCTACGATGAGTTCGTCCTCTCTCAACTCCACTGGTGTTTATAAACAGTAGCTCTGACTGCTATATTACCTCTCACCCGACAAGGAGCGTCCCGAACCCTCATACGCAGTCAGCAACATCACAATACTATCCCATTGCATTTAGCTATTAATTTTTTAGTGAAGCAGTTTTTTTCTCCTATTTTTTTTTTAAATTGGCGGCTCGCCGAACTCCGCCTCCGATTTAACCCTAGGAGTTTTTTTCACTGCTTCTTTTTCGAGTTCACCGTATATGCCAACGATTGTTGACTTTTTGTTTTATAAATGGCAAATCTTTTTGAATCGGATATGTTTACCATACTACTCATTTCTGCTGTTCATATGGATGCTCACATAGTGCAGCAATTATCCACTTTGTATTTATTTAAACCATGATACTAAGTTTGGAATGATGGGGCCCTCTGGGCCTTAAATATACAATTTATTTATTTATTTATGTAGGCTTGAAGAAGCTATAAATGAATACGAATTTTGCTTTGTTGTAGGTTTATTACGAACAGGAGCTTTTTTAGCAGTTAAGCAAGATATAGATTTTTTTAAGTTATCTATTTCTTGTCTTAGATTCCTTATTTCCTGCTCCATCCCTGAGAATTTCTGCTGGAGGCTGAAACACCCCATACATGTTTCGTCTTCGTAAGCTACATTAGTTAAGCTTACTGAACTTTTACCCCGTTTAGCGGGAGGTGAACAAATAGCAGAATAACGATGGTTAAAATTGTTTTCTGCTTGTCCATTAACTTGCTTAACAAGATCCCCTGCCAATATGGCCGAGTGGGTAGAGGCGCCGAGAGACGGTCCCAAGCAGCTTGGTCGTGGACCAATTTTTGTGACAATAAACTTATGGAACTTGAGTTTTGCATGTTTTAATTGCCTCAAAATTAATAGAGAGTCAGCTGAGTTTTCAACAATAAGAATTTGAAAATATAAGGACTCAGCCTTTGGTTTGAGTCCCTTCCGCGATTGAGAGCAGATGCAGGGATCACACAGCCGGCGTGAGTTTCGGAAAGCAGCAAAGATCGAGGGTCCAAGTTGCAATTTATAAACTCAGAGGAATATAAAGACAATTCTTTAATAGATTTTCCAACACCGTGTCTTCTACACTGAGGTAGAGACTTAAAACTCGTAGGCTTGAGGTACTTGAAATTCGAAACCAATTTCAAACAATGGCTGTGAGAGGTGTTGCGTTAATGACGATTACGTAGATAACGAAGTATATGATAGCGTCTCAGAGCGTTTGAGGACGGATGCCAATTTCCTCTCCATCATAGATGACTGCCATCGTATCGGCACTTCACCTTTGCTAGCATGTTTATATTTTGTTATTTGTATATTTTGAAAGGTTACAGGCATTGCCCTTGATGACCCTATTAATGTTAAGTTATCATTGCATGTGTACAGTCAATATAAAAATGTTGTACATTTTAAAATGTTTGAGTCAAAGCATAAGATAACTTCAAATGCGTTTTCACAGCCAAAGGCGAAACATTGTGGAAGAAAAGTAGAGCCCGAAAGATTTTAAAAGGCTGGTTTTAAGAAATCAGGCTGTGACAGTCATCTTTTGTGAAATACAATGCAATCAAGCCTTCTTTTAAAATCAATAATGTTTTCGGAGGTAACCATCTCGCTTGGTAACGATTTCCAAGGTTGAACCACTCGTTGGCTGAAACAAAACTTTCTGAGGTTCAATCGCGTGCGTTCGCTATTAACCTTGTAAGCATGACCACGCAGATGAGTTGTGCAGGCAAAGTCGAAGAAATCCTCCGATCTCAGGGTGGAATCATGGCCCCGGATAATCCGGAATGTCCAGAGCAGGCTACACCGCAAGTGCCTGTAGGAAAGAGGAAATAAGTCAAGCTTTTTCAATCTGTCTTGGTACGGTAAAGTCTTAAGACCGTCAACCATCTTCGTTGCTCTCCGTTGCACCTGTTCGAGGAGGTCAACATCTTTCTTCATCCACGGTATCCAAGCTGGTACTCCGTAATCTAAATGTGGTCTCACAAAGGCGCCATAGACTTTTCCGAATAGATCAGGTGGGAATATTTTAAACGCACGTCTGATCCAACGTAGTGTACATGTTGCCTTCTGGACTGCTTTCTTACAGTGTTCTGAGGGCATCAAATTGACAGTTGTCCACATGCCCAGATCTTTGTATGTTTCGACTTCTTTTAATGCAGTGCCATTAATAAAGTACTGGTGTCTCAGAGATACTTTTCGACCGGCGCTTCGATGTAGGATCACGCACTTGGATACATTAAACTTAAGAAGCCACTTAGCCGACCAGGCACTTAGTTTGTCGATATTCGATTGTAACACTTTTGCGTCATCAGCGCAGCTGACTTCAGTCCATATTTTAATGTCATCTGCAAACATGACAGCTTCACAATCTAGGTCATTGAGACAGTCGTTCACGTAGATTAGGAAGAGTAGGGGGCCCAAAACAGAACCCTGTGGAACACCACTTTCTACTTTTACCCATTCTGAGCTAGAGTTTTCAACAACAACTCACTGTACTCTGAAAGACAAGAAACTCTTGATCCAATTGAAAAGTTTTCCTTGAATTCCTACGTTCCAAATCTTCTGCAAAAGAAGCCCGTGTGGTACACTATCAAAGGCTTTTTTGAAGTCAAAAAATACAACATCTACTGCATGACCCTTATCTGTGGCCTTTGTCCATTTCTCGTGCGACTGGAGGGCACTCGTGATACAGGAACGTCCTGGACGGAAGCCTTGTTGGGCATCGCATAGGATTTGGTTGTTTTCCAGATAGCGCAGTAAATGCCTCTTGATAATAGGCTCCATTATTTTGCATGCTATGCAAGTTAAACTGACAGGGCGGTAATTTTCACAGTCGAGTCGTGAACCTCCTTTATAGATCGGGGCGATGAATGCGCATTCCCATTCTTCCGGGAGTTTGCTTTCTTCAAAGGACTTTTGGAATATGATGGACAGTGGTATACACAGTTCGTTAGCAAGTTCTCTTAGGGCTTATGCAGGAATTCTATCCGGCCCAGGCGACTTGGCTGGTTTTATACGGAGTAATTCGGTTTTAACTACGGTCGGGGAAAAGTCTAGGTCTAGGTCCTCCGTTGTGGATGAGGAGGAGATGGAGGAGTAAGGTTGACAAACTGTTTGAATAGCAGCAAAATTATTAGGCTCTCTAGTGAAGACGGTCTGGAAGAATTTGGAAAGAAGGGATGCTTTAACCTGGTCATCGGTCTCCAGTTTTCCGTCTGCAGACCTAAGGGCAGGTATCATCTCCTGAATTCTCTTTGTACTCCGTATGTAGCCATATAGCATTTTAAGGTGTTCCAACGATTTTTGCAGTATGTTTAGCTCAAACTTCCTCCGCAGCTTAGAAGCCTCACATTTACAAACGTTGCGTTGTTGCTTATATTCCCGTAAGTGAGCATCGGAGCCGGTTTGTCTGTAACGCCTCCAGAAGCGATTTCTTTTTGAAAGAGGCCTGCAAGTTTGAGTTTATCCACTTTGAGCGGTTTGTGGTTGTCTTTTTCCTGAGAGGACAGTTGAGGTTAACAATCCTTTTCAATAACGAACTCAATGTCGTCCAATCTTTATTGGTTTCACCATGTAGTTCTGTTTCCCAGGATATCTCTGACAGTTGTCTTCTCATAAGTAAGTAGTCCCCCTTTCAAATGTTTCTTACCCAAGTATCGGGTAAATTTGGTTTGGAAAACAGTGAGTACTCGAAGCACAGCGTAATGTGATCACTTGAACCTAATGGCGGTCGATCCTGTAGGTCTAGCACATTTTCCTCATCTCGGGTAAAAATCAGGTCAAGAAAGTTTGATTGTTGTCCTTCTCTCGTCCGTGTTCCAAAGGTGACGTACTGAGAGAGAAGTTTGTCTGTTGCCCATTGTAGTAGTTTGTGGTTGAAGTTATCTGGCATTCCCGGCGCAGTCCATATTTTCCAGTCAATATCAGGAGCGTTTAAAATCCCTCAACAATGAGGACAGCTTTCTTCTCGCTGGCTTTGTAGAGTTCCGTTATGTTAGGTGGGAATGATTACTTTCTTTCCTTTAGATCCTCTACCTTCAGTTTACCTGGTTTTACGTTACAGATTCTGAACTTGTGGCTGAAAAGCCCAAGAGAAACGCCTCTCCAGTTGTCACTTGAAGCGATAACGACGGTGAATGGTAGGTTAAAATCGCTTAATGCCTTCCTTCAACGGGAATTTTCACAGCGCACAAGGTCTATTTTTTATTACGATACCTGCAAGGGCACTTAACTGCGTCAGTTTCTACTGTACACTGGTATAGTCGTCCTTAAAGATGTCCTTCGCAAAAGATATTGAAAGCACTTTTTACTATTGTTCACGGGACTACGCTGTCTTGTTCGGCCCAATTCGTGCAAGGAATGGGTGCTCTACTTTAGGCAGTTGTTAAAAATGTTCGAAGAAAAATATTCGTTCTAATATGGTAAGTCGGAAACGCTGTACAATGTTCACAGCATTGTTCATCTACCGGATGATGTCCAACGACATGGTCCCCTTGATAGTTTCTCGTCTTTCCCTTTTGAAAGTTATCTAGGAATAATGAAGCGCATGCATTAGAAACCATTGCAGCCACTTCAGCAAATTGTCCGTAGGCTAGGAGAATTACAGGCAAAGCTGCGGCCGTTCAGTTGTCTATCAGAATGGACTTCTATCTATGAACTACGCGACGGGCCACTACCACCATCGGCTGGGTAGTTTACACAGTTTTGGTATATTAAGAACAAAAGGTTAATAATTGGTACGACGCCATCAAATGGGTAACTTCTGGTAGGCGATAAATTATAATTTGTGCAGAATATTGCCCCAATTCGAGGCTTAGTGTTTGTAGAGTATGAAAAGGTTGAGGAGTTTTTTGATTATCTTGAAAACTCGTCATTTATTAACGTTTATAAAGCTACATTAGGGAACGTACTCAAAACCAACCCATTTACGTCCACCTTCCGGAAATACGCATGCTTCCCCTTAAACGGTCACTTGGTCCTAACCAAAATCACTGGATGAAGGGGTACGGAGGACAGACATCATGGAATCTTCCAAGCATGCCACAGACATGATAAACATTTTAAAGACTGCGTCGGACGGTAACTTTCCCTCATATTCTCGTACAATTGTTTCTTTCTCACCGTACCTATCACCGTTTAGCAGTCGCTGTCCACCAATCCTACAACCAAAAGTCCCGCAGCTATTGATTTGTGGACAGCGAAAGGCGACAGTGAATGATTAGAAAGTTTTTACACTCCTTATCCCTTCTTTTCCTGTTGGTTTGTAGCTCATCATGTCTGACAATGGAATTCATACTGGACGTCCGAGAAGGACTAATAAATGCCCGATATATTCCAACGTTTACGTTACAACCATGCTGTCCCTCTAGTCATCCTCTGTACGCAGAAGAATTACCACCGATACCGTTTTTAAGACAATTCATCTGGTAGCAGTGGTTCTAGCAGAATATTCCTATTGCGCAGTCTCCTTCACATGCGGGTAAGCCATTAACTTCAAAAGAAAATCTTCCTAGATGGCATTCGGTGCCACCAAAAAAGGCGACGTCGTCATAAAACAAGAAGACGCAGCCGATCAGTTATCAAAGCAAGTCTTCGATGGCTAATGCAAGCCAAATGCAAGAAATACGGCTTTTGCTGACTTTGAAAGTGGAGATGGCGGCCAAAAGGCATCGCCTGGATGAGCAGATGGGTAGCTCCGGCACCCATTTGTCCTAGCCTACATCAAGGGGTCCGATTCTAAGACAAATTTTGACCCTTGATGAAGTAGGGGCCCTAACCAAAGACGTCGCATACAGGGCATGTAGGCAGCAAGTGGTAGGTTGTTTGGACATTGCTTACCGTCTAACTAGGTTACCCATTTGGTCTCCCTTGGGGCGATAGCGTCAGCAATTTTGCTGATTGCGTTTTCAAAGCCCTCTTCGCCGATGAGGTTACCCACCGCTTTACTTTCTACGGTCGACACCAGGACAAGAAGGCCTTTTTCATTTTCCCGTTATATGCACTTATTTTGGGTAAGATAATTCTCGTTACTTACTTATTCATGTGTACCGCAGAAATTTTCAACCTTTGGAATAACCACTTACAGGCTGATAAATTGCAGCTTGAACGAGCTTTCAAAAATGCCTTTAAAATGCAAATGCATGACTGCAGAAAAGGGGCTTCAAGGCAGCCCAGGGGCACAGTGCTGATGGTTAGTACATTTAACTTATCAACGTTGTATACAAAAATTTCCTACATAAAAACATGTGCATTGTTTACTCACCATCACTAATTTCATTATCTTTTCATTTAAGGGTGGATACCCCATGAAACGGCTGAGTGACTAATGATTTTAAGACATTTAAAAGATTTAATTCGTACACTTTCGTTTTGCATCTGTTTATACAAAATATATTTTACTTGCTCACTCAGTCTTTTGCGAGTCACCTAATCATTAATAACTATTCTATTAGAATGTAATGTCGATCGTTTTTAACCGTTCAGCTAGTATGGGCGTCCAACAAAGGAGTAAGGGGTTCCGCTGTGCGGTTGAAAAACGAGATATGAATTTTCGGATCCAATTCGAGTCCGAATTAGGCGGTCATGGTCGGATACGAGTCGCGTCTGAATAATCGTACGGTCAGATACGATTCACGAAGTCGTGCATTTCCTACAAACTACAGGCCTGTCAGCCTGACCTCAATCTGTTGCAAGGTTTTGGAAAAGATTTAATTCAGTATATAATTCATTATATATAAGGGAGATAGGTAGAGCCTTTGAAAACCCTATTTACAGAGAGGCACCAGCAAAACAAGCAAATGTTACATGGCGATAGTCGTTTTAGTATATCGATTATTGCTGTCGATTAAATATATGTTCATCAAGTAAAAATGCATCAAGTCTTCTTTTAAACATTTCAACGCTTTCAGCCTAAACAACCGAAGCTGGCAGTTTTACCCATTCTTCAATCACCCGTTGGGAAAAGACGTTGGCCCGCACTTCAAGTTTGGCGTGATTTCTTTTCATTTTGTATTGGTGACCTCGTAGACTTGTCATGTTTGCCAATTCAAAAAAGTTGGCAATCTGAAGAGCACAATCAACTCCTCTGACAAGTTTGAAGACTAAGATCATATCCCCTCTGTATTGCCTACAAAAGAGAGGAAAAACTTTTAGTCTTGCTATGCGGCCCTCATAGGCTAGGCATTCCAATCCTTTGACTAGTTTCGTTGCCATCCGTTGAACTTTCTCCAGCAGAGCGTAGTCATGGTTCGTCCAAGGGCGCCACGCCTGAACGCAATATTCCAACACCGGCCGGATAAATGTTCCAAACACGCGCCCAAAAAGCTCTCCGTCAAAATTAACGAAGGACCTCCTGATTGCGCCTAAAATACACATCGCTTTCTTTGCGATATTCGCACAGTGCGACGATGGTTTGAGA